>PVHP010016511.1:0-36000 GCA_004024765.1 Zapus hudsonius
GGGGGGGGAGAGAGAGAACGAACCAGGGCCACCACCTTGTCGGTCTAGCTTATGTGGGTCCTGGGGAATTGAACCCAGGGCCTTAGGCAATGGAGGTAAGTGCCTTAACCACTGAGCAATCTCTCCAGCCCGACATTCTTTGTTTTTAAAATATTTTCATTTCTTTATTTGAGAGCAGAGAAAGAGGGAAGGAGAGAGCCAGAAAGAGGATGGGTGTGCTAGGGCTTCTTGCTACTGTAAACAAATGCCACTTTGTGCATCTGGCTTAACATGGGTACTTGGGAATCGGACCCAGGCTGTCAGGCTTTACAAGCAAGCACTTTAACCGCTGAGCCATCTCTCAGCCCATCACATTATAAATCTTTAAACTCTCTTCAAAAGGAGCTACAAACTTGTTCCTATCTGACAGGTAAAGGAGAATGGAGCAAATGAGGCAAGAAGTGTCCCCCCCACTTAAAAGACTCATCCTAAAAAAAGACAACAGGGCTCTACACACACACACACACACACACACACACACACACACACACACACACACACACAGGGTTTACGTATCAATCTTGAACAATCACATTTCCTGAGCCAGGCCCCTGAGCCAGGACAGCTGGATGGGACCGACTGAGTGACTAGCCAGGTAACAGTGCTGGTGACAGGGTAAGTTAAATACCATAGCTGAGAGGCAGCCTCAGGCCCACTTGCCTAGGCTGGAAATCTCAATAGCTCCACTTCTTACCCTGTGGCTTCAAGGCAAGACACTTAATATCTGGGGTTAGTAACTGTACCTACCTTAAGGGTAAGTGAGCGAACACACCCACAGTCTTTAGATAAGTATCTAGAACAATCTGAGAGCACACTGCCTGCCTGCTAGCTGTTACCAGTAAGCTCAGAACTGTGAACAGAAGACTTTAACTGAGTAGCCAGAGTAGATGTACTTGGCTTCCTCAATCTGTTTGCCCTCCAGAGGGGGGCTCTCTCTGGATTCTCTCTCTCATTCCCATTGTCCAACTACTCCAGTGAAGTCTCAACACTTTGCAGTCTCCATGCCTCAGCTAAACTCTCGCACTGTCCTTTCTATGGTGGTTTAAGAAGAGGCCTCCCATAAACATGGTTTTGAATGCTTGGTCCCCAGCTGGTGGCAATTTGAGAGGTGCCTTGCTGGGGGTGAGCTTTGGGGTGTTACAGCAAGCTCCCCTTGCCAGAGTCGGTTTACATTCTCGCTGCTATCTTCCACCCACTGTGTCGAGAAGGGATAGCCAGCCTCCACTCATGCCAGGCTTTCCCCTGCCATCATGAAGCTTCCCCTCAAGACTATAAGCCAAAATAAACCCAGGTCTCCCATCAGCTGCCTTAGGGCAGGGGCTTTGTTCCAGCAACAAAGGAGATTCAGCACCCAAACTCTAACTCCAGCCCATCATCTGTACACAGGAAAAAAGAATGTTGAAAGTGCTCAAGTTAAGGCTTTCAATATTCAGCTTTTTTGGTGTGTGTGTGTTGGTCTCTACCCCGCTATGGGACCGGGGTTCTAGGTGGGTGTGGCTATGGGTTTGAATTCATGTGACTCAGACAGGCCCCCCTCAGACCCCAGTTTCAGCAGGAAGTGCATTACTCACTGAATCATCACTTCACCCCTCAGTGGTCAGTTTCTACTTGTTTCTTCAAAGCCTGGGTCACATGACCTAGTAGGACCAAAGTACATAGTACTTATAAGCCCTTTTGACTTTTTTTTTTTTTTTTTTTTTGCTGACAAGTGGTTTTCAGACTTCCACTGTCAATAGAACAAGCTCCTTAGTTCTAACTGCAAATATTGCACAACGAGTCTGCTAGGTCCATTTCTCACTTGAGGATTCCACTCCAGGGAAGTGGGTGTCCAGTGCAATGAAAAATCTTTTGATCTCAGTGCTAAAGTTTTTCCATTGTATTTCCTAACTCAAAAGTATCTTGAAAACCTATGACTAGGGCTGTGTGGTGGCGCACACCTTTAAACCCCAGCACTCGGGAGGCAGGGGTAGGAGGATCACTGGGAGTTCGAGGCTACCCTGATTTTACATAGTGAATTCCAGGTCAGTTCGGGCTAGAGGGAGACCCTACCCTGAAAAAAAGAAAGCCTCTTTTCTTTCTCTCTAAGGAGTTCTTCCCATGGGTCTCCAACTGCTTTGTTTGTTGTTCCCTGGTTTTGAATCAGGTCTTCAGTCATCCAAGCTAAGAAGATGATCCTCCTGTCTCCAACTCGCAATGACTGCGATTGCAAAGTGTTTTACAAAGTTTCCTACCTCTTACCAGCTGTGAGATCTTGGTTAGGTTACTGTGTACTTGAGTTTTCTCTTTTCTAAACAGATGCAAAGACTGAAGGAGTTAAATTTAACACAGTGTATTCACTCACATGTTGCCCACTCATCTTCTGAAGGGAAAGGCAGTAGTTGAAGCAAGTGCTAGTCTGCTAGCTGAGAGGAAGAACACCTTGACGTGTTAATAGGCTCCAATCCTTAGTCCTTAAATCAATCCTGTTCCACGGCCACCTTTGCCTCTGCCTCAACACGGCTTCTGATAACCTGGTAGAAAGTGTATACATTCCCTCACTTTTCCAGCAAATACTTACTGAGCAGTTACTAGACATAAAGTAAACCTACCGATTTTCCCATTCTGCTATGTGACTTAGGAAGGTTACCTATATCTCGAATTCAACGATTAGCTATGTAACCTCCTTGTTTTATGAAATCCATTTCCAGTCTCTCCCTGATCACTGCACCTTTCCACCTCCACCTTCCAACCAAACTGCTCCAGTTCTGTTCCAGTTAATTAGATAACACTTGATTGAACGAACTCAGCATTTCTGCCATTTGTTGTATTTTTCAACAAAGATTCCAACTACAGCATTGAGAGGGAGATGGGTGTCACGAGATAGGATTAGAATCATCTGATAGGTTTCATAGGAGGAAAAACTGATGAAGCGTCATGATGGTTCATTAGCTCAAAAGAAATCCTATGAGGCAACGGAATAAGTTATGAGAAAAGGAACTGACTTTTGTGTTATGGCTGCGTTGGTAAAATGCTTGTCATGCCCCGCGTGAGGACCTGAGTTCACTCAAGCACTCAGTAAATTGTGGTGGTCACATCTGTAATCACAACACTGGGGGGTGCAGACAGAATCCCTGAGGCTTGCTAGCTAGTTGGCCCTAGTTCAATCTGTGAGCTTGGAGTTCAGCGAGACTCCTGGCCTCCATGTTGCCCCCACAAAACAAAATGGGGGTAGTCTGTGGTGATTCACACCTGTAATCCCAGCACTTGGGAGGCTGAAGCAGTGAGGTGCCACGAGTTTGAGGGCCAGCTGGGGCATTAGTAAGTTCCAGGCCAAGAGCTAAAGAGTGAGTCTCAAATACCCACTTCCTCACAAAACCCCACAAAACAAACGAGTAACAGAGAAAGGTTAACCAAGATATGAGGCATACATTTTGAAAGAGGTTCTGTGCTCTTGCGTTGGATACTGCCCTTCTGCTGTCTACCCTAGTCCTTTTTCTTATTACATAGAGTTGCATATATGCAACATATATATGTAATATACATATTAGACAGGGTCTCGCGATTCTGTTCCCGCCTTCCAAGAGGTGCGATTACATGCCCGATGCCTGTCTTGCAAACTTTTGTGAACTTAAAAACACAAAAAAAGCTCATCTCAGATACCCCAAAGCACGCGCTGCCAGAAACTCCGAAAGTTGTGCGCGATCAGGTTTCCTTAAGGCCGGTACCTCCTCACCCAGCCCAGCCCACCCCGGGGGCGAGGAGCCCACCCACCCCTCTCCGGAGCCGGTCCCCGCGGGGGGCGTGGGAGCTCGGCTGGGCCCAGGGCTCACCGCAGTCCTTGAACAGCACGGGCTCGGCCTGGGCTGCGGCGACCAATGCCAGCAGTAGGATCGGGGAAGCCTGGACGCGCATCGCGGAAGGGCCGAGAGCTCGGAGACCTCGGAAGGAAGAATCGGAGGCGGCAGTCACAAGATAAACTTGCCCAGGCGAGGCGGGGGAGGAGCCCGGTCAGGCGACTGGCCGTCGGCACCCGCCCTCGCCCCGCCCCCGGCCCCGGCCCTGCCATCCCGGCCGAAGCAGGCCCTCCTTCTCCGCCCGTCTCATCCGCTCCGAGGCTCGGCTTGGGGAGATTTAACTCCATGCTGTCCCTGTTTAAGCAAAAGGAAGCATTTCTAGCCAATCAACGTCCACTTTCTCTTGAACTGGCCAATGGGCATAGGCTGAGGCGGGGATTCCATATGGCCCCGCCCACATCATCTCCCCGCCCTCCCCAGCGGGCGGGGCTTAGCGTGATGCGAGGGGGCGGGGTGAGTGGAGGAAGATGGCGGCCGCCCGGGGCTTGTCCCGAACGGTCCGGGCGCTGAACGCGGTCATACCCTGGTCCAGGGGCAGGTACCGGGGCTGGAAGGGCACTGGGGAGGATGTTTGGTTCTGCATCCCGGGACAGACGAGAAGCTAAGGCCTGCGAGGGGGAGAGGGCTTAGCGTAAGACAGTTGAGGTCAGGGTCTTCAGGTTTGGGCGTGAGGCGGCCGGGGGAGGGTCTCCAGCGTCCCGGGTACCCCGGACTCAGGGTCCTCGGTGTCCCGCAGCTCCTCGGCTCGGAGCTCAGGGTCCTCAGTGTCCCGCAGGCTCCTCGGCCAGGGGAGGGTCTCCGGGTCCCTCGGTCCCGGGCTCAGGGTCCTCGGTGCCCCGCAGGCTCCTCGCCCCGGGGAGGCCCTCCGGGTCCCTCGGCCCCGGGCTCAGGGTCCTCGGTGTCCCGCAGCTCCTCGGCTCGGAGCTCAGGGTCCTCAGTGTCCCGCAGGCTCCTCGGCCGGGGGAGGGTCTCCGGGTCCCTGGGTCCCGGGCTCAGGGTCCTCGGTGCCCCGCAGGCTCCTCGCCCCGCGGAGGGTCTCCGGGTCCCTCGGTCCCGGGCTCAGGGTCCTCCTTGCCCCGCAGGCTCCTCGTCCCGCGGAGGGTCTCCGGGTCCCTCGGTCCCGGGCTCAGGGTCCTCGGTGTCCCGCAGCTCCTCGGCTCGGAGCTCAGGGTCCTCAGTGTCCCGCAGGCTCCTCGGCCGGGAGAGGGTCTCCGGGTCCCTCGGTCCCGGGCTCAGGGTCCTCGGTGCCCCGCAGGCTCCTCGCCCCGGGGAGGCCCTCCGGGTCCCTCGGCCCCGGGCTCAGGGTCCTCGGTGTCCCGCAGCTCCTCGGCTCGGAGCTCAGGGTCCTCAGTGTCCCGCAGGCTCCTCGGCCAGGGGAGGGTCTCCGGGTCCCTGGGTCCCGGGCTCAGGGTCCTCGGAGCTCAGGGTCCTCAGTGTCCCGCAGGCTCCTCGGCCGGGGGAGGGTCTCCAGGTCCCCCCGCCCCGGGCTCACGGTCCCCCGTGCCCCGCAGGCTCCTCGCGGCCTCTCCAGAACTTGGGGCGCGCAGGGAAGCGGCGTCCTCCAGCCCCGAGGCTGGCGAAGGACAGATCCACCTCACCGAGAGCTGCGTCCAGGTAGGAGGCCGGCCCGGGCAGCGGTGTCCAGGCGAGCGCCAGGGCTTGTTCTTCACCCACCTTTATTATTATTATTTTTTAAATCGCCCATACTTGGTGTTCTTGATTCCCCCCTTCCTGCATTTCAGAGGCTTCTGGAAATCACCGAAGGGTCAGAATTCCTCCGGCTGCAGGTGGAAGGTGGTGGCTGCTCCGGATTTCAATACAAATTTTCTCTGGATACAGTAATTAACCCCGACGACAGGCAAGGAGGACGGGGTGGGTCCCCAGTGGATGCATGTCAGGGGAAAAGGGACTCCGGTTTAAAATATACTTTTACTCCAAAGGTAAAGGCATTGATTAAGTATGGTTAGCACTGCCCTTCTCATACTGTAGGACACAGCAAAAGTTTGTCCTCTTGTTTCAATATACAGAAGGAAAACTGGCCTGCTTAGTGTCCCTAGGGTAGTGTGTTGAAAGACAGGCTGGACCAGACTCAAGTCCAAGTTCCTAAATATTCCCCATATTCATTCCATTGAATGTTTTTTTGTTGTTTTGTTTTTTTTTTGTGGGTTTTTTTGTTTGTTTTCCAAGAAAGCACCTGCTAGAGGTCCCCAAGAATACTCCACTGTATCTGTCCTTCAGAAAACAGGATGTTAACCTCTGGCCTCAGAGGGTGATGTGTTTTGGTGTTTGTAGTAATCATTAATGCCTTCCTCCTGTTTTTACAGGGTGTTTGAACAGGGCGGGGCGAGAGTGGTGGTTGACTGTGATAGCTTGGCCTTCGTGAAAGGGGCCCAGGTGGACTTCAGCCAAGAACTGATCCGGAGCTCATTTCAAGTGTTGAACAATCCCCAAGCCCAGAAGGGCTGCTCCTGTGGGTCATCCTTCTCCATCAAACTTTGACTCATGAGGGAAGACCCCGAGATTGCCACAGCTGCGATTTGTAGAATTCTAGGAGTTTCCTTATCATTTCCTCTCTTCTCTCAATTTTATTTTCTTGAATTCAGGAGTGTGGTGTTTTGACACAATTGTGTTCAGAAATGTGAAGCTTTTACTCTTGGCCTAAGTACTCTCCCTTCCTCCCAGGCCAAGTTTCCAGATGCTGTTACCTCATATTTAACTACTGGTTGGAGCCCAGTATAATCTCCACAAAATTTGGAGTTATTGCTCTGGCTTTCAGAGTTGCTTGTGTGTATATATATATATATATGTATACCGATGTATATAAAGCCTCATTTTAAAGAAAAATCCTCATTGTGTTTTCAGGGTCCTAAATTAGGTAGTGTGAGCACAAAACAAATTACTTAGAATTATTAGAAAGGCAAATAAAATGTCTTTTTTTTAAGATAGAATTTTGTTATGTAGCCCAGACTGGCCTTGAACTCTCAGTCCTGACCCTGCTTCTCAAGTCCCTATATTATAGATAAGTGCCAGCAGGCCTGACTCTTCTTTTTTTTCAGTACTGGGCATTGCACTTAAGACCTCATACATGCTAGGCAAGCATTCTACCACTGAGTGATATCCCTGAACTGTTTACTTATTTTCAGACAGGGTCTCAGGCAGGCCTTGAACTATTAATCCACTTGCCTCAGCCTCCCAACTAGCTGGTATTACAGACCTAGAAAGGTCTAGGTTTATTCCTCCTGGAATATGTCACGACTTATTCTTAAATCCTCTGGAGCCTACTTGCCATTCCCGTGAGCAAATACATTTTATTTCATTTCATACTTAAGGATCTCCTGGGTTTTATAAAACCCAAAGCCCGTCTTCTAGAAAACGTAGATCAAACCCTTACTATTAGCTGAATTACCTAAAAAAGGCCTCTATTCCATACCTTTATAGATACCCTTATAGATTCTGTAACCACTTAGTAACTGAATCCATTTAGAATATGTTGTTTCACCCACCTTATGTTGTAACACATCTGGTTTCATGCATGGCAACAAAGGCTCCTCCATTACCATGGGTAATGTAGGGAACCTTTTGGAATGAAATGCAGGATGACCAGTAATTTATTCAGTATGTTATTTAATCTTTTTAATGTAAGTATGTTTCATGATTGTGTATTTCTACTAGACATACATTTATTTTCAAAACCTAGCAATACTTAAAAGTTACTAAAAGACTTTTTGAACCACAAATTCTGGTGAAATTTAAAAGTGCTTGTTTAGGTGTAACAAATAAGCTACAGAGCTTGAAACAATTGCATTACAGTGCAGTGGAGCCCACTGTGAAGTAACTGCTTAAAGAACAAGGCAAAGATGCAGTATCACAACAAGTAACTCATTCATGCTCATGTTAAGGAAACAGCTAGGTTGATTTTGGAAGAGTTATTGATTCAATCCATCTTTTGCTTGGGAGCCTAGAAGTTTGTTACAGAAAAAACTTGCATTTGAGCTGGGGACACATGGCTCAGTGGTTAAAAGAACTTGCTTGCAATGCCAACCCATCTCGGTTTAATTCCCCAGCACCCACATAAAGCCAGATGCAGAGTTGCATGCAGCTGTGATCCCAAGCTCCCTGGCCAGCTATAGTCTGGCAGAGTGCAGCAGCAAGAGACTGTCAAGGTGGAACACAGGCACTGTGTAGTTGTCCTCTGGCCTCTACACGTATGCCATAGCGTGCACACCAACACACCCACAGATTTTTAAACAGGTCATTCAGTAAGAAGAGTGTCCCTGAAGAAAGAGATGGAAATAGTACTTAAAAACTGCCTGTGACTGAGACTAGATAAATTTCCAGTGAAGGAAAATCTGAGACTTTAAGGAAGCAAACCTGTCCCATGGTTAGAGTTCTTACCTGCCTATGGAAGGAGGCCTAAAGCTGCTTACTGGGGAGCACTGTGCACACATTAAGACAGTGGTGGCTAGTACCTACTCTTAGATGTTCAGGTTAGGTTAAGTTCTTTGATCATCCATGAAAAGATTTTTTACTACATTTTAAATGTTAGAACCTATTCTTTCAGAATATTTTAATGGGTTATTTGTTGGTTTAGCAGTTCTAAAATTCCTAAACACAAGCAGAATAGTTTTCTTGCTAAATTACATTATAGTGGTCGTTGCTAAATTATAGTGGTCAGGTAGGTAGAAATATAAAGTCCCTTAGAATGCAGAAACATGAGAGTATGTTCTGGTAATGAGAGGTTTGGAATTCAGTGTTTAGGGAATGGTGGATTGAGGAGAAACCACTTTACCTCACTGAGAATGCTTCATGGGGAAACTGCAATGGTTTGGGTAGTTTAAGATGATGGGGCGGGGGCTCGGGGTTGATATTAGAGGGACACTGGGGTATTCGCTTGGACTAAACACCGTGATAAGCAGGTCTAGAACCTTCTGCTGGCCCTTTGACTAGATACCTTCCTGACAAGCCATAAGAGTCAGACATTTTCACATATTTACTGCAAATTTATTAAGGGAAACCACGCTCTTCCAACATAAATTGAAAGATCTTTAGTTACCCTTTTAAACTGATTGCACCACTGGAGCTCCACAGTGTTACCCTTTCTAATTAAAAAAAAAATGCAGGGGCTAGAGAGATGGCTCAGTGGTTAAGGCGCTTGCCTCCAGTGCCTAAGGCTCCTGGTTCAATTCCCTAGTACCCACATAAGCCAGACACACAAGGTGGTGGCCCTGTGTGCGCTCTCTCTCTCTCTCTCTCTCTCTCTCTCTCTCCCTCCCTCTCTCCCTCTCTCTGTCCCTCCTCTGCTTGAAAATAAATTTAAAAAAATTTTAAAAAACCTTTAAAGCCGGGTGTGGTGGTGCATGCCTTTAATCCCAGCACTCGGGAGGCAGAGGTAGGAGGATCACCGTGAATTCAAGGCCACCCTGAGACTACATAGTGAATTCCTGGTCAGCCTGGGCTAGAGTGAGACCCTACTTTGAAAAACCAAAAAAAAAAAAAAAAAAAAACTTTTAAAAAATTCAGGGGCTTGAGAGATGGCTCAGCAGTTAAGGTTTCTGCTAGCAAAGCCTAACGACCCAGGTTCAATTCCCCAGTACCCACATAAAGCCAGACGCACAGAGTGGCACATGCATCTGGAGTTACTTTGCTGTGGTTTGGAGGTCCTGGTGCACCTATTCGCTCTGTCTTCTATCTCTGCTTGCAAATAAATTTTTTTTCCTTTCACTTTTTTTTTGTAAATTTAAAAAAATTCAGGGGCTGGAGAGATGGCTCAGCGGTTAAGGTGCTTGCCTGCAAAGTCTAATGTCTCAGGTTTCATCCCCCAGGACCCACGTGTTACAGTCAGCTTCTTGTTGCTGTCACAAAGAACCTGGCCAAAAGCAGCTGATGGCAGAAAAGTTGTTTATTTTGGTTTACACACCCAAGGTGAAACCATAATGTCAGAGAAAACAGTGGCATGAGCAAAGGCTGGACATCAGCAGCCGGAAGGTGTGCCAAACACTGGCAAGGGGAAGCTGGCTATAACCCCATAAGCCCGCCCCCAACAACACAGCTCCAACGAGGTTCCAATTCCAAAGTGCCATCAGCTGGGATGGAGCATTCAGAACACAAGTTTATGGGGGACAGCTGAATCAACCACCACACCACGTAAAGCTAGATGCACAGCAGAGTGGTGCAGGCATCTGGAGTTCCTTTGCAGTGGATGGAAGCTTTGGCATGCCCCTATTCATATTTCTCTCTCTCTCTCTCTCTCTCTCTCTCTCTCTCTCTCTCTCTCTCTCTCTCTCTCTCTCTCTCTCTCTCTCACACACACACACACACACACCTCTCTGTGTCTTCTCAATGTTTGCAAATAAAATTTTAAAACAATTTGGTGTGTGTGTGTGCCATGGTGCATATGTGGAGGTCAGTCTGCTTTCCACCTCATTTGAGGCGGGGTCTCTTACTCTGGTTATTTAATGCAGCATTTGCCAGACTAACTGAAGATTCTTAGAAATTCTCTCTGCCTTCCATCTCACCATTAGTGTGCTGGGATTTCAGAAGCCCAATATGACTTCCAGGGTTTTTGTTTGTTTGTTTTGTTTTTGTCATGTGTGTGGGTGTCTGGGGATCTGAACTCAGATAACTCAGGCTTGAAGGGCAAGCACCTTATCCACTGAGTCATCTTCCCAATCCCTTTTTAATTTATTGTATTTTATGAGACAGGGTCTCAATAAATGCCTAGGGATGCCTTGAGCTCACTCTGTAGCCCCAGCAGGTCTTGACTGTGTTTTCAGTCTTTCTGCCTCAGCCTCCAAGGAGCTGGGATTATGGGCGTGCAGGACTTTTTCTTGAGACAAGAGCTTTGCTATGTAGCCCAGGCTGGTCTTGATCCACTGTGTAGCCCACACTGGCTTAGAGCACTTGATTCTCCTGCCTTGGCCTCCTGGGCGCTGAGATTATAAGCATGGGCCTCCAAACCCAGATCTTCCCACTATTTACAATGGAAGGAAGGTTGTCAAGGTCAAGGCCTTATTTGTTACAAATTGGCTTCTATACAAACCAATACCTTTCTCTCTCTCTCTCTCTCTCTCTCTCTCTCTCTCTCTCTCTCTCTCTCTCCTCTCTCTCTCTCCTCTCTCATCTCTCTGCTGTGGGCTCATGCACACTTCACAGTACATCCTATCTTTTCCCTGGCAGAAGTCATACTAATACAAAAACCAAAGATGAGGACAAGGGAGCCCCGGATCTGCTGCTTCGTGGTGGTGGTTCTTGCCAATCTTCCTGGTGGAATCACATTCTTGGCTCTGTTCAAGCTCACACCCTGAGCTGATGGCATGCAGCTGGCCTTTGGCAGGGTTGGCACCACCGCTGCAACATTACAGCTTCCCATGGTTGTCTGCAAGGCAGGAACTCCTTTGTTTTCTAGGATGGATATTTGTAGTTGCCATTCTTTCCCCAGAAAAATGCTACAGGTGCGTGGTGGCGCACACCTTTGATCCCAGCACTCGGGAGGCAGAGGGAGGAGGATCGCCATGAGTTCAAGGCCAGCCTGGGACTACATAGTGAATCCAGGTCAGCCTGGGCTAGAGCGAGACCCTACCTTGAAAAACAAACAAACAAACAACAAAAAAAATCTAAAAACAATTGTCACCTGGTTTTAATTATAAATAGTAAATATATATAGAGTGAAGGCATTGAAGCAGCCCATAGCCAGTAAATATATTTAAAAATACTTTATTTTTTGACTAGGTAATGTACAAATTGAAACACACAAAATGGAGTATTAGTGAAAACATCTCCCAATATTTTATTTATGAACCTTGTAACCCTCCCCATAAACCATATTGTTTTTAAGAGTTTATCCCAGAGATATAATCCCATAGATATAAAATAACATGTGCACAAGAGTATTCATTATAGCATTATTTGCAAAAGATAGGGGACAATGGAAATGTTTGTCAGTGAAGGACGGGTTAAGTAAATTAAGATTTATCCATTCAACAGAGTACAGCCATAAAATTAGAATGAGGCAGTTTTTATTTTGAGACAGGGTCTCACTAGATAGCTCAGGCTATCCAAAGATTCACGGTCCTCCTGCCTCAGCTTCCTGAATGCTGGTATTACCGCTGTGTGCTACAAGACTGGGCAATGTGAGACAGTTCTTATGTGCAAGGTGAAAAGGTAGCTGGTTCCGGTGGCACACACCTGGAATCTCCTCACTCCGGAGACAAAGGCAGAGAGGATCGTGCATTCTAGGCCATCCTGGACTACACAGTGAAATCCTGTCTCAAAAGAAAAATGCTGAAAAGCAAAGTGCAGAACAGTGTGCATAGTATGTGTTTGAGTTGACAATAAAAGGCAGTATGTGATGTGCTTGCAATGTATCTTGAAGGATGAGCAGGAAGGTAAGAGTTAGAGGGTTCTGGGGGGATAGATGTGGGGGAGGCAGCAAGGGTAGCAACTGTCCCCCTTCTTACACAAGTAGCAGTGTATCTAACACGCTGTTATATGGCCTCCTGTTCCTCCTTAATTGGCTTGGGTGTTTTCTTACCAAGGTGGAGAGAGCTGCTGCTTCTTCTGAAGGGTTCCACAGCGAGTGTTTCTAATCTTTATTATGAAAAATAATGCTGTAATAAATGATCTCTTACACACGTCATTTCACATTTGACGAGACTATAACTGAAGGTTAAATTCCTAGAAGTGGAATGACTGGATCAGTTAGTGCCTGTTAGGATTTTGCAAGACACTACCATACTGTGCTCTTCGAAGGCGAGGTGTACTGGTTTCTACCCACCAGTCATGAGCCTCTGTTTCCCCAGAAGCTTGCCACTTGGCAGGATGAACAGACTTTTTAACTTTGGAAAAATTATCTTCACTCTGATTTTTTTTTTTTTTTAGTGCTGGGGAGGGCAGGACCTTGTACATGCTAGGCAAACACCACTGAGCTAACGCCCTCAACTCTCTCACTGCATTCTAAGTTGCATTTCTGTTATTATGAATGAAACAATACTCCCATGGCATAGAACCATTTATTTTTGTCTGCTTAAAATATCTTAACTAGCATAGTGACGTAAAAAAATTATTAAAGCTTTCTGTGTCTGTTTCCTCACCTGTAAAATGGGAATAAAAAACCAAGCAGTATTGTTGGATGATTAAATGGGATTTATGCCCAGGACTCAATACAGTGCCTGGCATGTGGCAAGCATTCAATAAATTATATGATGGCCGACAGTCAGAGCAGCAGGTAGGACAGGGCAGATAAATTCATAGCATTCATCTCCTTCTTCAGTCACATGCAGCCATTTGTCAGGAAATGCAGTCAGTTTGCCTTGTCTTAGACTAGTAAGGAACCTCGGTCCCCACTGAGACATGGGGCAGGCAGTCTCACTGCTAATCTTTAGACTTAACCAACATGGTAAAACTGGTCTAATACGTGTTTAAAACAAGAACAGAAGAGCCAGATGTGCATTTCTTTATTCCGCCATGGTTCTGATCTCCCAGCTAGCTTGTCTGAAAAAGCATCTTGCAAAGGGATTCCAAATGTCCATTTTCTGATGGGAAAGAGGCTTCTGAGTGGAGAAGGAACACAGTATTGGAGATCCGGCTTCCTCTTCACAAGCAAACTGGAAAACACGCCCCCTTCGAAAGTTAGCACGTGGACTTGGTTTTCACAAGAACAGAGGCCAAGAGAGATGTTTCCTGCAGGAAGCTCACGTATCTAAGAAAGGCCTTTGGAGACAGGCACTCCATTGCGTGGCAGCCGGTGCTGGGGGTGCACAGGGGCGCTGAGCAGATTTTTAACTATTTATTTGCCTCAAGCATCTGAATGGTTTCTTTAGACCTCTGTGAGCCTTGGTCCCCCTCTGTCAGCTCCCCTCCGGCTGCTCTCAGGCTCATTGCTCCTCTTCTTCTAGTGTAAGAAGTATGTGCTTCTTACACTAATACGCTAACAGAGTCTTCCTCCTTGGAGATCCCTTCCTGGGGTCACAACAGGCTACAGGATGAAGTGGCAGAGTCAGGGCCCCACCGCATCGGCTGGGTGGCAGTGATACTTCTGAGGGGTGGTGCTCCAGTCATCCCAGACCCTTCCAGACCTTTCTTGCCTCACAGGGCCGACAGTTGTGGAATCATCAGGGTGATTCACGGATCACAGCTGGAAAGGGACGCCTACAGCATGAGGCCATGGGCCCTCCTGCATGTCTGGCACAGTCTGTGGGATGTGGGGGGCTGCTTTCGGTGAGCAGGTGGTGGGCTACCTCGTGGCCAGTGCTTAAGCATGAAAGCATTTTGAGGCGCCCAAGCCAAGTGCTGGCATGGAGGCGGTGACTGATGGAAGCTCAGCCAGAGCCCAAGCTGGGAGAGAGAAAAGCACGCGAGGCTGATAGAACTGGGCTGCAGGGCCCCGACCTGATGTCGTCACCGTGTCTTCCCAGCCAGGAAAGCATCCTCGAGGCCCCTGCCTGGGGCTGGAAGCCATTTCCAGGTAGCTGCCCACACTGACCCCTCACTGCTACTCCTTGGCGGCACAGTGTGGGGGGCCTGCCTCCGCCACGTAACCCGGGGAGCAGTGGCAGCGATAGGAACCCTCTGTGTTCTCGCAGTGACCATGGGCACAGAGCGCAGCAGGTCCGTTCAGGTCTTCACACTCATTCACGTCTAAGGGAAAAGGAGAGAAAGCGGTAGGGAGACCCCGGGCCCTGGGCAGAGCAGCCCTGCACTTCACACCCCCAGACCACACAGCGCCCAGGAATCCGTCCTCTTCTCCTTCCAGCCCGGCATCAACTAGACCTCTCGGCTTTCCCAGCAGAGGGCAGGCGGGCTCCGCCGGCCGTCCCCGCCGCCCCGCCGCCCGCTCACCCACGCAGGCCAGGTGCACCGCGTCCAGCTGGAAGCCCTCGAAGCACTCGCAGGTGTAGCCCTCGCGGACGCGCACGCAGCGCCCGTTCTCGCAGCCGTTCAGGACGCCGCACTCCTCGGCCTGCAGCCCCTCGAAGGCGGCCATTGGCTCTGCGGGGAAAGGAGAGACGGGGCTCCTCTGGGACCCGCACCCTCCACTATGGCGCCACGGGTGGGGTCGTAAAATTCTCCCCAAAAGACACTGAAAAGGCTCTTGGGTCTCTTTCTGGGTGAGAGCTAGGCGCAGGCTCCCGATCAGCCGGGTGGTTTTATAGAACTTTTAGATTTGGTAGTCTTTTTAAAAATTTTTTCAGGGTCTCACTTTAGCCCAGGCTGACCTGGAACCCACAGATCTTCCTAACTCGACCTCCCAGATGCTGGGATTTAAGCCATGCCCCAACGCACCCAACTCAGTGGGGGCGGAGGAGGGGGTAAACCTTTCTTTGCTTCGAGGCAGAGCATTGCTATATAGCATAGACTGGCCTTGAACTCGTGACCCTCTTGCCTCAGCCTCCATGCTCTGCGATGGCACACATCTTTGTGATACTAGGGACTAAACCTAGTCTTGTGCGTGCTAAAAAGTACTTTACCCCTGAACCACCTCCCCAGTGCTTTGTTTGAAACTTGACATCTTTTAAAGATGGAGATGCCAGCATAGGAGGCCTCACTCAGCACAGTCACACTGGGTTCACCCTGACCTCTTCTTCAGGCATTCCTCGACCCCTGACAAAGACCCCATTCTGCATGGTCCTGTGATGCTCTGGCTGCTTCTGTGGTGGGTACTATGCCCCTCCCAGCACAGGTGCCAGGCCTGAATTCCTCATGAGAATGCAAGGCCTGGGGGTCACCAGAGTGGGCTTTAAAGTCGTCTGAGAGCCTTGTACAGATGACCCACTCTCGTGTGCTGCTCATGCGTGGCCCAAGTCCTTCTGATTGAAGTCCAAAATAAAAATCAAAGTTAAAAACTAGTCATTTGGAATTCTTGATTCATATTTCACAAGCTTGAATGTTTTCCTTAGAATAAACCGAATATACTGCTGTTTCTCTGTCCTCCAGCACAGTATCAGGCTGGAACATTGTCCTTTTGGTGAGGTCTAACCTGGGCATTTGTAGTGCCCTGCTTGCTAACTTGTGCTTGGTACATCTTTTTCCTTCCTCGTCTTCACCCCACCAGCAACATGATTGGCAGGCAGGTGGAGGAGTTGAAAGGAAACAGCCTCAGCGCCTACTCTTGTACAGTTTTGCTAAAACATACCTGGCTGGCTGGCCACATAGTGGGGTTGAAGTTCAGAGGGCTGCAGAGGAGACTCCCCTGGCTGACTGGCCGTGTTGGAGAAGGGGGGCTCAGGGACAGTGTCCTCCGGGCCCAGGTAGTTGTAGAAGGGAGGTCCATCTGGGCCATAGACGTTGTAGTGCAGATCCTCGGGGCCATACTCATAGCCTGGCCGGAAGTGGACCCCGGCCTCCTGCTCAGCCTCGATCCTGGCCACATTACAAAGCTGAGCATAGACCTCTGTCAGAGAGGAAGCAGAGGGGAGCTGGACTCCAGCTCCTGCTAGCTGAAGCTTGGTGACCTGGTTCACCTGCTCTTTCTCCCAGGAGAAGAGTGCCCTCTGGGAATTCCTGGCAATGCTCCCACCTCGCTCCTTATCCTCGATCAACAAGGGTGGAAGACAAGGCCACTTCTCAGACTGCCCCACTCCTCCCTTCCAAGGTGACAGTATCCCCTTCCTGGAGTTGGGCCCTGCCCTGCAGGTGCCACCTCACCAGAGTTCCTGGGGGGACACAGAGCACACTGCTGGCTCCAGGCTTCACCGTCCTGACAGCAGCATTCTGTGTAGGTGGTGTGATGCCCTCGCAGGGGTTGGCTGCATACATCATCGGTGACTTTCTTCCAGCAGATGTCCATGTGGATGTCATGGTCAGGGAAGTCCTCTGGTGGCACAGGTCCCGGGAGAACATGAGCCCCAGATCAGGTCCATGCCCACTGCTACCCATGCCCCCAGCTCCTCACCCATGTTGGTATTATTCACACAGCGCTGTCCACTGAGGTCCAGAGTGAGGGGGGGACTGCAGAAGCAGTGGAAAGAGCCCTCTGTGTTCACACACTCGCCGTTCTCGCAGGCCATGTCCTGGCACTCATTGTGATCTGTGGAGGCAGGAGGAGGAGGAACAGGGCTCAGGGGACCTGTGGAGGGGCTATGCTCAAGGAAGGTGGTTTTCCTAGGACTACGAAGATGCCCAGCCCAGCCTAGTTCCCCTCCCTGCACACCTGCCTTTGCAGTGGGCATCTTCCTTAGGAAAAGTAGGATGGGGATGGGAGGGGCTGTGTGCATCCTCACCCTGACATGTCTTGCTGGAAGCATCGTAGTGATAGCCGGGATTGCACAGGCAGATATAGCCGGGCACTGCGTTCATGCACCGGCCATTCTGGCAGAGAGCAGCCCCGAACAGCACACACTCATCAGCATCTATGAAGGGCCAAGCACAGCGAGGGGAAGATGAGAAGTGGGAAGATGTGGTACTTAGTTACAAACCAGGGTGGTGGGTTCGAATTCTAGCCCTGACACATGAATTGGATAACTTGGGCAAGTTGCTTAGGTTCTTCTTGCCTTAGTTTTCTATGTAAAAAATGTGGTTACTACTACTTAACCTCTTAAAGTTGTCTTGAGGATCAAGAAGTACTAACACGTGTGCTACTTAAAATAGTGCTTGGTACATAGTGTGCAGTGGAAGAGCATCTGCCTAGTATTCCTGAAGCCCTGGGTGCCATCCCCAACACACACACACACACACACACACACACACACACACACACACACACACACACAATGTCACCATCACTGCCTTCCCAAGACTAGTTTCAAGAATAAGGCAGCGAGGGGCTCAATGCCTGAAACTTCTCAAGGGGAATATGAAATCCCCAAAGTTTCTGGTTTGGTAAATAGGGCCAAGAGAGGTAGGCTGCTGCATCTGTCCCTGTGCCCACGTACCGTGCAGGTGCAGGTATAGTGAAACAAGGTACCATAGTTTGTTTCTTGCAGCCGTGAGGGAGCAGGAAGCTGAGCCGAGGCTCATGTGGGCACTCCAGGAGTGCAGGCCAGACATGCCAGCTAAAAACACAGGGGGTCAGGGACCGAAAGGCCCTGGGGCAGAAAATATGGAAGCAAGCTGGGAGCTAGGGCTAACTGCAGGACTTTCCAAGACTGCCTAGACACCCAGGCCAGAGTCCATACTAGAAAATGGGGTTTATGGAGGAGAGGATGGAGGAGGGTTACCTGTGTACATGGTCTGTCCAAATGTCCAAGCTCCTTCCACAGGGATGTAGCCTTGACCGCTGGGGCAGAGTTCTCTGAATTCAACTGTGTAGGGAGGCATGTGAGCTCAGAGAGGGAAGATTCTATCCTTTTCCCCCCTCTCTCCTTCTTTGTTTTTGTTTCTTTAAGACAGAGTTTTATTTTCTATCCCAGGCTGGCCTGGAATTTACCATGTAGCCCAGGCTGGCCTCAAACTCATGATCCTCTTGCCTGAGCCTCCTGAGTGCTGGGATTGCAGGCGTGCACCGTTACACCCAGCGCCCTCTCTCCTTCCTTGGGTGGTACACTGCACAGCTGACCCCAAGAGGATTAGGGACGTTCTTGAGACCTTACCTGAGTCCTCAGATGGGCAGAGATCACAGGCATCGCCCCACCTGCGGCCCTGAGTGCAGCAGCACTCCACTCGTGTGGAGTTCTGGCTCAGGATGCTGGAGCAGGGAGGACCACCACTGTGCTCTGAGTAGCATTCCATGCGGATGGCACCAGGGGCTTGGCTCCCTGTCGGGGCCTCAGGGATACTCTGAGCTGTGTGTGACAGATGCCCTTATTACTGCCTATTCATGGCCCTCTAAGGCACCCCAACTCTGGACTATATCTTTTAAATTTAATATCTATATAGCATTGTAGTGCACAAAAATACTGTCACCTTTTACCTTACTTGATACCCTCAGCATCTCTAGGGGTGGGTACTGTCTTTTCTCTATTGCAGATGAAGTTGTGCTTAGAAATGATATTAAGGGATAAAATAGGGATCTGACCACAATGTCCCTGAAACTTCTGGTAACCACCTGCCTCCCCACACCTGTGGACTATCCCCACCTCTGGCATACCATATGGGTAACCCTCTGATCCTTCTGCTTCTCAGGGAGCCCAGTCCTTCCTGCCCTTCCTTGTTCCTTGCAAGGTGTCCCTTGCTTTTTCCCAAGTCCGTGAAGCTAGCTGGGTCCTGATACAGTGGATACTGGGCTGAGCACACATCTCTGGGGTGGAGTAGAGGTGGGACGCAAAGAGTCCAGCTTAGCTCAGCTTCAAGACTCATCTGGGGATTAGTGGATTCAGGGTCTCTACCTAGCTCAATCTGAGGTCTCTATTCCTGGGTCCTCATGGCTTACATGGGGAATTACAGAAGGAGAGGGGTCCCATGGGTCTCCCAGGTCTCACCTCCAGCCACCCGAGGACGGCAGTGGCCCTCCTGTGCATCGTACTCCTCAAGGTCACTGGTGCAGAGGCACAGGAAGGAGCCCTCCACGTTCTCACAGAGTGCGGCCCCACACACCGCCAGCATGAGCTCACACTCGTTCACATCTGCCAGGCATGAGGACAGGCTTGTGTACAAAGAGAAAACCGTGTACCCTGCCAGCCCAGCCGGGCAGGTTCTCCTTCCTCAAGAGAACCAACCAGGCCTTGGTGGAAGATGGAAGTGGGTATGAATGAGCAGGAAGGAGGGAGCTGCTGAAAGGGGCAATGAGAGGGGACAGAGAGGAAGGATTACCCACTGTGGACACATTATCTAAGCATGGCATCTCTTGAGCCCTGAGGTATCTAAGGAAGTGGACAGGGGCAGAGGAGGTGCCTGCCATCGTGTGCTTCTTCTCCCTTGCTGGCAGGGCTTGGCCATGCGTCCCCTACCAGGGCAACAGAGGTACCACCTTCCCTTGCTGGCCCTTTGGGGACCTGCCATGAAGCCATGCAATCATATATGTTTTGGGAGGAAAGCCCTGGGGGCTTCCATCCAGGAGAGATGAGATCCATGAAAATGAGAACCGAAGGACCCAAGGGCCTTCCCTGGCCCAGACCTTGGGTATCCCGCAGGCTTCTCACCAACACAGTCCCAGCCTGAGGGTGAGGTCTCGAAGCCCCGGTCACAGAGGCAGCGGAAGGAGCCATCCGTGTTGTCACAGAAGCCATGACTCCCGCACACAGTGTCGTTGGCACACTCGTCTATGTCTGTGGGATAGTGGGGACCAGAGTAGGGCTGAGCAGATTCTATTTGCTAGGAGTACTTATTTATTTGGTCTGTTCACACCAAGATGCACAAAAAGTGACCTCTGAACAAAGGACAAGAAAGCTATGACCATTGCATTCCTCTCCTATTTTTAAAAATATTTGTTTGTTTGTTTGCAAGGAGAAAGAGAAAGAGAATGGGCACACACCAGGATCTCTAGCCACTGAAAATGAACTCCAGACACATGTGTCAGTCACCCTGTGCATCTGGCTTTATGTGGATACTGGGGAATTGGACTTGGGTCGTTAGGTTTTGCAGGCAAGCACTTCAACCACTGAGCAATCTCTCCAGTCTTCTTCTATTTTTGTGTAAGGTCAGCTGTATGGAATACACATACTTTAAACAGCTGCCCAAAGGGTATCCTCGGAGAGATTTGTTTCTAGCTCAATACAGGGAAAATCAAGCTGTCTTCAGCCCTCCCACCTCTGCCCGTCCTACTCACCAATGCAGTCTCCAGTTGGGGCCAGGTAGAAGCCAGGCTGGCAGCCCTGGACACAGCGGTAGGAGCCAGGACTGTTCTCACACCTCCAAACTCCACACACTGGATTTCCAGAGTCCTCACACTCATCAATATCTGTCCCCAGACCCAGGAGAGGGGGAGAAGATATGGTCAGGTCACTGGACCCACCTTGCTGGTATTACAAGCTAATGTCTCACAACTTTTGGGGTCCTTGGTCTCACCCCCAACACACCAATTCGGGACAGTTGTTTCCCCTGACCCAACAGAGGTGAGCATCTAAGAAGAGACCTGTATGCTACTTTGGAAGGTCTGAGCCCTTACCCCACCCCCAGCCCTATCATGATATTTCTTTTCCTTCCCCAGCAGAGCACTTTACAAGCAGCCTTTATTTCACGGTGGGCTTCAGGGGACTATCTCCCTATCTGTCTCCCTTAATCAAGTTCAAGAGTGTCTATAACCACAGATCTTAACAAACGGCTCTGAATGAAGCAGGTGTTTAATGTCTATTGGACATATTTGGTCTTTACAATTAGATTGTGTGCTCTTCCAGCACAAAGATTATGACTGTCTTCATTTTGTTGCTCAGCGGTCCCTGGGTCAGCAGAGGATACATTAGCCCTTGGATGACTGATCTTTGGAAAGCACTGCTTCCTAGGAAGCTGTGTTCCTTGGTCTAGTTTACTGAGGACGAGGCAAGGATTGAGGTGGTAGAAGCAAGGCAGATCCCTACCTGGCCCCTGGAGCCCTTACCCACACACTCCCCACTCTCTGGGGAGGACTGGAAGCCCGTTTCACAGACACAGTTGAAGGAGCCTTCCGTGTTGACACACTGCCTTCCGAGACACGGGTCTGTGGCTGCACACTCGTCCACATCTAGGACACAGACTCCAGTCAGGAGCCCCAGAGCCAGGTGTCTGCCCTGGCAGAGTCCCAAGCAGTTTCCTCTAGGCCCCAAGTATTCCTTAGGAGAGCCAGGGAGCCTCTCTGGGTAGGAAAGGGCTGGAAGGTCCTAAGGACAGTCCAGAGCTAAAAACCTGAGGCCCGAGGTCATGCGGGGTGGTGGTGCAGGGGCAAAGCTGGGGCTCTATTGGCAGGGGTGGAGGGGTGGGGTAGGGGAGTGATCCTGATTTTAGAGGGTGCATGCCTCCCATAGACATCCCAGAGAGGCCCTGAACACCTGGTTCCCTCGCATGGCTCTGGCCTCCCATCCTCTCATTCCTGGGTGGGTCATAAGCATTTTATTTGACTTCGGATCTGGTATTAGGATGGCTCTAGACACGGCCTCCAGCATCCATGCTGCTGGGCGCTCACCCTGGCAGCTGGTGCCCCCCTCAGCACTGGCAAAGCCAGGTGCACAGAGACAGAAGAAGGACCCATGGCTGTTGAGACACTCGCCATGAGGAGCGCAGTGCTCCTCTCCGACACACTCGTCCACATCTGCAAGGACAAGGTGGGAAGGAAGTGGCTCCAGGGAAGTCCTCCCCTTCCCCACACTCCCGCCACCAGCCCCTGGTGGTGACACTTGGGAGACTCACCCTCACAAACAGTGCCATTGGCCAGATGGAAGCCCTGGGGACAGAGGCACTGATAGGAACCCACTGTGTTCTTGCACTCGCCTCCCAGGCAGGGGCTCTGGGGCTCTTCACACTCATCCACATCTGCAGGATCACAAAAGGGGGGAGCAGTTGATGGCCAAACATCTCAAGGAGGTCTCCCAGAGAACCTGTCACCTGCCTGAGGGGACTGGGCCCATGGTCCATCTGGCTCACCAGCTGGGAGAAGCTGGGGAGAGAACCAGGAGCTTCTTCACCTGGCACAGCCTTGCTGGGCTCCTCCACTGCCCAAGCCTGGGCCTAAGAGGAGCCAGGCCTCTGTCCCTGCTGGGAAGGCTCAGATTTCAAATCTGAGAACTAGAAAGAACTCAAGGAAACATGCAGAGTGGACCTTAAGAAGGTGACAGAAACTCCATTCTTTTTTAGGGGGGGAACTGAGGCAAGGTCTCATATAGCCTTGGCCAGTCGTGAACTTGCTGTGTAGCCAAGAATGACCTTGAACTCCTGATCCTACTGTTGCTACCTCCCAAGTGCTGAGTATAGGCATGCCCCACCATACCACCAAATCTAGGTTGGTTTTTAAATTTTTATTTTATTTTAAAATTTATTATTATTATTATCATTTTTATTTTCTGAGGTAGGGTCTCACTCTACCCCAGGCTGACCAGGAATTCACTATGTAGTCTTAGGGTGGCTTTAAACTCATGGGGATCCTCCTACCTCTGCCTCACAAGAGCTGGGATTAAAGGTGTGCACCATCATGCCTGCCCAGCCCCCCTTTTAAAAAAAATTTTAATGCGTTGTCTTACTATGTAGTCCAGCCTGGCCTTGGGCTTTCCGTCCTCCTATCTCAGCTTTTTGAGGGTGGGATTATAGACATGTGCCACCCTGATGGGCCAAAAAGTCTACCTTTGAGCTTGGCCTACAGTTGGCTTGGTTCAGACCAGTGTTTCCCCAGAACCACCATTGTAAGGTAAAGGACAGAAGCTTGTCAGATTCCAAGGCCCCTGCAGAGTCCCTTGAGTCTAGGGCAAGGCTGGGGGAGTCACATGCTGAACAGCATCCTTCAGTGCTGCTGCTCACTGTGGCCTGTGAGCTTGCTGGCTCACACCTCAATGGGCCATTTTGTTCTGTGTGGGATTTGCCAGGACAGACATGTCAGGCCAGCCAGAGACTGATGGGAAGTGAGGGGAGAAAGGGATGTGCTGGGCCAGCATTTTAGCATTTAGGGTTAGGAATGCATGCCCAGGGGTGGGCATGGGGACTGGCATGCAGAGGGAAAGGTGCTGAAGGCTGGCTTTGCCTGTGGAGTTAGGGTACTTTGGTCCCTGACGCCCAGGTCTTTAGAGCCACTTTTTAAACTTCTGTTAGGGAAGGAGTAAGGTGCCCCAGCTAGAGCACCATTCTAGGTTTACAGAGAGGCCACTGTTCCTTCCTGTGAGTGTTGGGTGAGACTCCTGTAACCCATCTGTGCTCTCCTACTGGGTGGTCTCTTACCTTCACAGCTGTGCCCCAGTGGGCTGGGCCGGAAGCCTCTGTCACAGTCCTTGCAGGAGAAGGACCCCACAGTGTTGCTACAGACGCCTGCTGGGCAGACTCCAGGGAAGGCACACTCATCCAGATCTGGGAGGACAGACAACTGTGGCCAGGAACCCCGGAGGACAGTCCTACCCAGTGAGGTCCTCCCTTACCACACCTCTGGTTCCTCTCTGACCCTGGAGGCACTTTGGTTTTCTAGGGATGGGTAGGCTCTGGCTAAAGACCTATAAGGCAATCCCCATACTTCCTTCCTAGAAAGTTCCACGGGTAGCTCTGCCCACAGCTCCCTTCTTTTTGTTTTTTAGCTTGGAGGCAGGGTTTCATAATGAGTAGGATGGCTTTGAACTCACTATGTAGCTAAGGCTGGCCTTGATCTCCTGATCCTCCTGTGGGCACTACTCTCCCAAGCTCCAGCAACCCTCTAGTCTCTGTAACTGCCTGTTCTTCATGTCCTTATTTCTGAATTTGGGGACTATGAAACAGAAGCTCTCTTTGGGGCCAAGTCCCCCTCAAGAGCTCTCTAGGCTCAGCCCAAGGCTGGAGGACAGACAGATGTTCTGTGGAAGGGAAGAAAGCCCGCAGTCTGTCCCCTCTGTCATCACCTCTTCAGGGTTACCTTCACAAGCAGAGCCATCTTCATTCACCCAGTACCCACTCTGACAGGCTGAGCAGGTGAAAGAGCCCTCGGTGTTGAGGCAGAGGCCCGAGGGGCACGAGGTCCGGCTGGCACACTCATCCACATCTGAAACAGGCCATTGAGTGCTGTGTGGGATTTTGCAGGGCAGACACACCAGGCCAGCCAGAGATGGACAGTTGGACAGGGAGGAGAGAAAGGACAGTTCCTGGCAGGGATGTGTTGGGCCAACATGATCAGAGACATATGGCCCCGGGTGGGCATGGGGGCTGGTGTTCAGGGGGGAAGGTGCTACAGGCTGGCTTTGTCTGTGGAGGAAGGGTACTTCAACATCTTTGTACCTTGGCAGCCTTTCTTATCTGGGGTGACCTCATAGCCCTGTTCACAAGAACATCTGAAGGAACCTTCCAGGTTGATGCACTTTCCATGGGCACAGACCCCAGGGGTCAGACACTCATTCACATCTGTGGAGAGAAGTCCAAGATAGGGTGCTGGCCTTCTCTCTTTCCTAGAACAACTCCTATTCCCACAGGCTTAGGGTATCAATTATGAGTCATTGGAACCAACCTTCAAAGGGGCTGTATGCCCTTCTAGGAAGGATAGTCATGTAGAATACCCTGTATAATCTCAGAAAAGGGGGGCCACCTGAGGATACTAGCTATTCTAAGACCCTTGACTCCTTTCATTGTGGGTCTAACCCTTTCTAGTCTGTTACCTGCTACCTCTAACCCCATGTTAAAAACCTGACAAACGGCTTCAATATGTGGGTGGGCAGTGAGGAGAGAAGCCAGGCCATGCCTGGGTGGCTTGTGGCTATCCTGAGGGCCTGGGAACCATTTGCCCTCTCCAGAGCCTCAAAGCATCTATTCAAAACACAGCCCCTCCTGGCATCAATACCCTGGGCCCTTCTTCCTGCGGGGGCTGAGGGGAAAGAATGCCCTTCCCACTGCTGACACGAAGCTGTCTTGGGAATAAGAAGTCCAGTGAGTGGCACTGTTTAGACAATGCTGTCATGCAGAAGAGCAGAGGTGGCTGGCTCTTACCACCATTCAGCCTTAGCCTAAGACTTTGAGGTCTCTCACCCCACCCCACGGGAACCAACCACAGAAGCTTCTGGGACCTTGGGTTAGAGCTCCAGAGCGGATATGACCAGAAAACAGAAGAGGCCCCCACCCTGGCTGATTCAGAGGGCAGAGCCACATAACTGAAGCATATTCATGTCATGCCCAGTATCATCTGGGAACCCAGCCGGATCACAGAGGACAATAGTCTCCAAGCCACTTCCATCTGCCCACCTCTTCTCCTCCCTGTGTGTGGGCTCAACCAACAGTCCCAAGGCCCAAGGACCCCTCAGTGTCTTGGCAAGCAGCTCTCACCTACACAATTCCCGCTCTGACCCCTGTAGCCTGCCTCACAGGCCAGACAAGTGTAGGAGCCAGGGGAGTTGACGCATCTCCCATCGGGGCAGGTGCCAGGGTGACGGCATTCGTTGATATCTGTAAAACAACAGTCCTTCCCTTGGTCACCACTGAGAACCATGACCCATGAGTAGCTCTGTGACCTAGCAAGTCCTTGACCCTGCCCTTGGTTGGGGAGAGGAATGTCAGTGTCTATTTGGATGAAAAATACGAAATAATGAGTTTCCCTGTGTTTCCAACTCCACCTCCCACTCACTGTCCTGAACAAAGAGAAATGGAAGAACTTAAAGTGAGAAAGAGAGACTCCCTGGGTGGGTGCAGTAGGCGGCAGCTACTGTTAGCTGCGGAAGGTCAGAGAGCTCTATGTTCTGGGCTGGACTGTTTGGAAAGGCCTTCATAGCTCCCCTGGTGACCTCCTCATCCTTTACAAGTGGTGGCCATTCCTGGGATCGGACATGCTTGGATAGCAACCAGTTGGACTATTGCCTCAGGCCTCAGAGTGACTCACCAAAGGGCCAGTGAAGGCAATGAACCTCCCTCAGTGGAGCCGAACCCATAATGACTATGTTGTAGACCTGTCTTGAGGCTGAAGGCTGACTAAAAGTTCTCTGTTGGAGTCAGACCTTTCTTCTAGCCAAGAGACATAGGGGTCTCAGCACCTACTCTGCTGAGATCCAGGGATCTTAAACACCAAGAAGACATGCAGGGGAGGGAGACCCAGGAGAAAGAGCCACAGCAAGGAGGAGAGGGAGGGAGGAGGGAACTCCTTCCCCAGAGGCTGAGTACAGGATTCTTCACTGGGAGACCATCCTGCAAGGTCCTCAAAGACCTGAGTTGAGGTAGGGGTAGAGCTCTAGACAAGAATTGCATGAGAACCTCACGCTCCTCTAGCCTAAATCTCTACCTGTCTCATCACTATATTGGCCAAATGCCCCAGGAAACAAGAGGATTTATTCTTCTGAATTGGCAGTTATCTTGAGGAGGAAGCCCAGCAGCATGTGCAGACTCAAAGGCACTGCTTACTGCATGGAAAGAAAACCTATCTGGCACCCATGGAGGCAGTACAGAAGATAGGCCTGGGGACAGAACAGAGGCTTTCTTCAAAGGGACTAAAGCCAGCAGCTGGCAAAGCAGAGCCAACTCCAAGGTCAAGGGTAAAAATGAGGAAGAGCAGTTGTTTGGTTTGCAGAAGTCAGGACACAGTTAAAGCCATCTGTCGCAGGGGACTAGAAGCTTTTAAGCCCAAAGCAACTGAAGAAGTTATGTCCACAGGGCAGGTGTTTATTCAGGAGAGTGTCTGCAAGGATGCCCACAACTTCTAGATAATCTTGGTGTGATGGTTTGATCCAGGTCTCCCCCAGAAACATATGTATTCTGAATGCTTGATCCCGAGCTGATGGCAGTTTTGGAATTGGAACCTTATTGGAGCTGTGGGTGGGAATCAACCAAGCCCTGGCAATGTGCAGGAGAATTTGCTCCCTGTCTATGGAAACCTAGAGTCCTGGTATGACGGAAATGCCATTGAGACTTTTGCATGGGCTGATGTCCAGACCACTCAGTCTCTCAGCAGAGACTTTGGGATTCCGTGGAGAGAGTGGTTTCTTCTTGGAAAGAGAAGAAAGGGAGAGGAAATTGACTGGGCTCTGGGGGTGATGAGCCTGTGGTTACTGATGGAAACCTGGAAAAGTGTGCAGACTACATCATTCTTTCTTTCAACAGTCCTGGAGTGTCTGCCCAGGGCCAAGAACTTAGCCTGACCTCCCAGATGAGGTGTATGTCTAGAACCTTCCCTCTGGATGGGACAGAGCAGGGCACTCAGGTATGGGGGTCTGGACATGCAAAGGTGAGAGTTCTCACAGCAATGTTTCCTCCCAGTCAAGTGCCAGAGGTGGTACTGAGCACCTCATATATGTTAGCTTCTCCAACCCTCTGAAATGGGCACGTCAGTTTCCACTTCCAGACATGAGCCAAGAGCCAAACCCAGGCCTGTCTGCACTGGATCCTCTGCCCTTAATATGGACTGGTTAGTGTGAATCTGATATTTTAAATGTTCTGGTATTTTTCTGAACATTTCATTTCATTTTGTTTTTATTTTTCATAAGCTCTAATATCAATTTCATAATGTTGTGATGCTTAATTGAGGTTATCTACCAAGTTCTTAGTACGGCCAGTTGGCACATGGTATAAGTGTCCATCAAGGGTGCCTTCATTCTGAAGTCTCTTAGAAAATGCCAGGCTGTCTCATCTCTATCAACCTAATGAAGACAAGAGCAGTGGGTTCCAGCTTTGATCATGCATAAGCCAGAGTTTTAAAGAGAGGCTCAGAGACAAGGAAAGGACACTGGAAAAAAGACAGTTGTTTGTCCAATACATGTAATCACCTTTCCTTTCCTTCGCTCTCCTGGGACCCTAGACTCCACTCTATGACAAAGGCACTGAGATGATCACAAGGTCCGTGAGCTCACTCCTTCCCTCCAGGACCCTCTGGAGCCAGGCAAGACCTGGCCAAGGGAACCTGGAGGCTGCAGGGAGGCCTAAGGTTGGATTTTTCACAGGGGGAGCTTTGGTTTACCCCTCTATTCCTGGCTCGGCAAGTTTGGGGAATACAGTCCAAAGCATCTGACACTCCAGCCTGGCAGGAAAGTGGTAGTGGCATGGTTGCCAGGAGATTTTCAGTCTGTGAGAAGACCAGCTGGCCACATCCCCAGCCATCTTTTGATTGTACCTGGGAAAGGTGAGAAGGGCCTTGGAGCCATTCACTCACTTGTCAACTGGCAGTTTTGGGTGTCCATGCAAGGGTTTGGGTCACACCTTAGAAGTCCATGGTCTAACAAGCTTTTGCCAGAAGATTAAATGTGAGCCAGGCATGGTAGTACACGCCTTCAATCACAGCACTTGGGAGGCTGAGGTAGGAGGATTGCCATGAGTTGGAGGCCAACCTGGGCTACAGTGAGTTCCAGGTCAGCTTGAGCTATAAGAAGTGAGAACCTGCCTCACTCCTCCTAAAAAATAAGATTAAGGCTCCCAGAGAGACCAACTTCCTCTGCCACACAAGGACAGCACATTTTTCATTTCTTATTTTAAAATATTTATTTTATTATTTACTTGTACATACGTGCATGTGTGTGTGAGCCCGTCTCTTGTAACTGCAAACAAATACCAGATGCTTTTGCCACTAGAGAGCACATTTTTCAAGGTGAGGAGATGTGTTGAGTAGATCTGTACTTCCCTGAGACAGGGAAGACAGGATGCTATCATAATATCCCCAAGGAGATAGATAGAAGGAACTGACAGACACATCTCTGTCAATAGGAGTGGACTCAGCATCAAGGGACTCAGGGGACAAGCTAGAAAGACAGCCAGTATTGGGCAGTGTGTGTGGGGCAGTAAACCGACCCATTATCTCCACTTCTTACCTTGGCAGTGTCCGTTCCTGACCATGATGTAGCCCCGATCACATTCACAGTGGTATGAGCCCTCAGTGTTGCTGCACCGCCCCCCGATGCACACCCCCGGCTGCTCACACTCATCTATATCTGTAAACACAAAGGACAGTCCAGAGTCAAAGCCAGCCCTGGGGGTGGTCCTGAGGCTGTGAACAAGGCCACCAGGCTGAGGCCCAGGTGAGGAAGGTATGCTCACTGCAGCTAGGATTGCCTAGAGGGGCTCTAAGACCATCTCTGAGACTGGCCAGACCCTGTGGCCTCTGAGTTCCTTTCTCCCAGGGGTGGCTACTTCTGGGCCCCCACAGGAGCCCTTGTAGCTGTTCTTTAGATCAGGTGACAGTTCATATGGCATCATCTGAGGAGGTCAACAAAGTTCCAGCTGTACACCTCTGGCCCTAGTACAGTAGACATTGGTCTACTCTTAAGGACTTTCTTTGCTTAAATTTGTTGTTGTTGAGTTTGTATGGACACACCGGGTTCTTTTGTCATTGCAAATGAACACTAGACAAATGTGCCAGTTTTTCCATCCAGCTTTATGTGAGTGCTGGAGCAAGCTTTGCAAGCAAGCACCTTTAACCACTGAGCAATTTCCCCAGCCCCTTAAGGTCTTTCTTAGAGGTTAAAAATTAAGAAGAGAAGGGGTGGGGAAAGAATATGAATGAATGAATCTTGGGCAGCCAAGGATCTGTAAGGTGTAGTTTATGACACTGCCCAAAGCACACTGATGCCCTGGCTAGATTTGCCCATTTGCCTACACTCCTTGGTATAACCTTAGCTATACCAGATTGCCACGGCTTCAGCTCCAAGTCTCTGTTCACACACATGCCTCAGCTGGGAGTTGGTGACCAGCATTCTCCTACTCAGCTCAGTGTACCAGCTCTGGGTCCTGTGGCTGCTCCCTGTTCCCTACCTCCACTGTCAGACTCATCAGCAAGGCCTCATCTTTGTCACTCCCAACAGTGGCTCACGTACTTCACAGAGTCCTTGTGAAAACTGAATGAGATATTGCAGGTGAAATGCTTAGCACTGTGCCTGCCTGGAAGCAGTAAGCACTGAAGAAATATTAGCAATTATTATTCTGGCATTAAACCTAGCCCATAGAATCCAGGTTTCTCAGCTTGGCATTTAAAGTCTTTCATGACTTGGCTCCTCCCCACCTCTCTCTCTTCATTTCCTGCCTACAAACACCTCCTAGCCTCAGCCAGACAGGACCTGCCTCTGGGCTTCTCCAGTGCTATTCCCTTGGCTAGAGTGGCTTCCTTCCAGCTTGACTGTTTCCTCACCTTCTGGTGAAGCTGACCTCTTCTCTCCAACCCACATGCTCCTTCCCAGAATTCCTTTCAGACCCAGTGCTTAGCATAACTGTTCATGGACTTGATTGTTTCCCCAAGACTGCTGGGAATGTGCCTTCTTATCTCAGTACACACATAGAGCCAGATACATAAAGTGGTACATGTGTCTGGAGCTCATTTGCAGTGGCAAGAGGCCCTGGCATGCACATACTCTCTGTCTTTCTGACTGTCTGTCTGTCTGTCTGCCTGCCTCTCCCTCTCTCTCTCTCAAATAAATAAAAATATTTTTAAAAACCATTGAAATAGCTGGGTGTGGTGGTGCATGCCTTTAATCCCAGCACTCGGGAGGCAGAGGTAGGAGGATCGCCAAGAGTTCAAGGCCACCCTGAGACTACAGAGTGAATTCCAGGTCAGCCTGGGCTAGAGCGAGACCCTACCTCGAAAAACAAAACAAAACAAAAAAACATTGAAATAATGAGATATTTTATGAGACTGGCAAAAATCAGGAAACGGATGCTATGCTGGATAAGAGCAGTTCAGGTATAACGGAGAAGCCTTTCAAATGACCTCAGACCCCTTCCCCTCTTGCAGCTGTCAGGGCTGGCAGAGACACTGGGACACCAAGGTTGGCATTTAGTAGCACCCCTTGTTTGGGTCAGTCCTGGCAGCACTATTCCCTGTGGCAGCCATGACTTGTCCTGGACCAGCTCCCTCAGCTGGTTCCCCAGAGAGCAGTTCCTCTGGCCACAAACACCTTCCCGGGCTGCAGAAACCCGGAGGAGGCCCCTGTTCCCTGCCTCCCCCTGGCTCTGCCACCCTGCTCTGAGTCACCTCCCTGACAGCCAGCTTGACCAAGTCACCTACCCTTACTCTTCTGGCTGTCACCACCCACAGGACAACAGCCACTCACTTTAGCCTGGCACCTCACATACTGGTCTGGACCCCTGCCACGTCTACCACAACTCTACACTACTCTACACTCCAGTCATCCTGACTGAATACATCGTTATTCACAGAACCTTCCGCTCCCTCCATCCTTGCTTACGCTCTGCAATGGTCTCTGCCTGTAAAGGAGTGTGTCACCAGAAGCAAACCATGTTTTGGAGTTGGAGTGACTATAAGTCTATTTCCAGCTCTGTCACAACTAGCTGTGAGACCCCTGGGTGTTTCAACTCACTTCTCTAAGCCTCATTTTACTAAAGTATCAAACGGGAATAAGAACTGCACTGGCTGGAATCATGAGCATTTATAATAAAACACTTAGGATGGTGCTGGCATATAATAAGTGCTCATTCAGCCATGAGTGGTGGCACACACCTTTAACCCCAGTATTCAGGAGGCAGAGGTAGGAGGATCACTGTAAGTTCAAGGCCACCCTGAGACTACATATGGAATTTCAGGTCTGCCTGGGCTAGAGTGAGACCCTACCTTGAAAAACCTAAATAAATAAATAAATAAAATAAAAAGTCCTCATTAAATGGTAACTATCATTATTCTGCCCCAGCTCAAGCATCCCTTCAAGGAAACTTTTCTAAATTCTCTCCTTCAGAGTCAGTTCCTTGCTTATCTGGACCCCAGAGTGTCACCATTTTTGCTCATTCATCTCAGTGTTCTCAGAGATTAGCACAGGGCCTGGCACCTGGCCACTCGAAGTTCAAGTGGTCACTGAGTGATGACTTTAGTTCCCCCATGCGTCCATCTGCCTCCCTCCCCCCAGAATCAAGTGAGAAGGCCTGGCTTTGGATTTTCAGGTCAGATCCTTGGGGGGGGGATCAGAACCTGGAGAGACCCTGACGATGGGAGGATACCCATTTCCTTGGCCACCCTGGGAAGGCACGTGATGTTGGCTAAGCGGCTGCTGGCTAGAGCCAACCTCGTGTACCTCAAAAATAGGAAATGCCATCATCAAGATGAAAGTTTGCTAACTGGTTGTGAGTCTTGAGGCCCTGCTTGGAAGGTTCCTTTACAGTCTTTGTGAGTTCATTCTGTGTTATTAAAGAGTTCGCATATAAGTAGCTATGGGCCAGGCCTTCTCAGAGAAGGTCAAACCTGTAGGTATCTCCAAGCTCCTGGGTCCCTGAGGTCCTCTCTCAAAGGCATGCCTTCCCCTAGTCTGCCAAAAGTCCTAGTTCCACATCCTCACATGTCATCCTTCTCCGAAAGGAAAGTAGCTCCCTGTCATTCAGAGTGTGAAGTTGGCTTTTGATCCCCATCGTTAGCCAAGCCCTCGACAGCCTCCTGGCTCTAGCCATGGTTCCTTCGGGCTTTTGCAAATCATTCTGCCTTCTAGATTCCTCTCCTCCCTTGTGAGCTCAGCAGAGGGTCAGCTTCCTCCCGGGTCCAGGCCAGAGTCCTGTTTCTCTTCTAACATCTCTAGTATTTTCCAGTGGCAGAACTGTGCCTGAGGACTGTGAATGCCTGGTTCATTTTCCAACCCCACTGTGGGGCCTGGCCACGGGCATTCTCTTGACTAGATCATGTGTGGCTTACCTTGGCACTTCTGTGTGGCCCCTGAGGTTGCCAGTGTGTAGCCAGGGTAGCAGAAGCAGGTGTAGGAGCCCACACTGTTGACACAGAGTCCTCTTCCCACACAGGGGTCCCTCAGACATTCATTGTCATCTGACCAGAGAGAGGCAGGGAGAAAGGTCAGGGAGGCCTTCGTGCCTTTCTCTGGGTCCCTGCCAGAAAATTGTCCATACTAGGGGATAGTGCTGTGTGGCATGGAAGAGGTGAGGGAGCAGAGGAGACAGAAGAGGTAGGGGTGGAAGTCTCCAAGGCCGAAGGCCACAGGGCAGCCTATCAGGCTTACTTGGGAACTAAGGCTCTGGGGTGACAACCAAGGCTTCCTCCCTGCACCTTGTCCTTTTCCCCCAGTGGCCACACAATCACTTCCTTTCTCCTTCAAGACCACAGCAATGTTTCTCCTTTATGCAAAATACTGCAGGAGGAGAAATAATGCTTTCACCTGATTTATCTTTGCTCCAAACCTATCCCCCAGGGACAGCTCTGAGGGAGACCTTGGATAATTAGAGGAGTGGATTGATCTCGGAGTGTGGGGCTGCCAGGTGTTGACTGGGGGTCATTTCTCCTGGAGTCTGGACTTCTAAAGTCAAGTAAACTGTGCCTATAGAGACTTTTGGACCTTCTGCTGCCTGGACTCCTCTATTTACCCCACCGCTCAGAAGAAAGCACAGGATGTCCAAGTGAATACCAGTGCAGTAGGCCTGGCTGGGGTGCAGCTTGTAGCCAGGGCTGCAGATACATCTGTATCCATCTGCAAGGTTCACGCAGGTGCCAGGGCCACATACATTGGTGGCTCCAGCAGCACATCGATCAAAACCTGTGGGAGATGAAGCAAGCAAGGTAATGGCAGGTGGAGCAGGGTGAGGAGAGTGCAGGGACAGGGGTCAGAGGTTGCAGAAGACCAATAAAAGTCTACCTCCCCTTTGCCAGGCCCTCCCTGGCATGGTCATATGGGATCTCCAGTGAGATCACCCAGGAGAGAATTATCCCCAGGGAGACTAATGGGTTCTAGTAACCCATGTTCTCTACAAGTGACCTCCCTCATCCTCACCCTGAATATGGCACCACCACTGACAACTCCTGCCCAACTTCCCCTAGACAGATAGGTTGATCTGGCAGGTAGGGTACACAGATGACTTATAAGGCTTCTATGTATAATATTAGAGAAGTACCTGACATTAACATATGATAGTTGAGTGAGTGAAAAAGCCAATGAATCATATTTTGAGCCTGTGTCCACCCTGAAGTCTTAGCTTAAAGCCCACATAACCCAGGGCTCTCTGCCTAGAACTAGGGAGACCCAACAGAATGGGTTAACAGTGGTGCAGGTTGGTACAGAGAGTCTTCATAGTATTTGCTAAATTGCACTGATCTGAATAGCCACATTAAACTGTCAACCTTTCTCTAGTCTAGTTCCAAGTTTGTGTCTACCTAAGGACTTATGGCACTCCCCCAGTCATGTTCTAAATGTCCACTTAAAGGGTGAGGTTGGAAGATGGCAGGGCAGAAGAGGGATCAAGCAAAAGGCTGAGGTCCATAGAGGTGATGCTGTAGGCCACATGGCTGAGGGTCACTGCCCAGCCCAGCCCCTGGCTTTCTATACTCCCACCCTTCCTCCAGACAGATTTTCATTGTCAGAGTCTCTGCACTCCCTGACAAAGTCCTCTCACCCATCCCATCCTGCCTGCTGGGAAGAGGATGTTTTCTGTAGCCTCAGGGGGACTTACTTAGAAGTCCTAGAAGTTTGTGGGGACTCCTGGGAAGGCCAATCCCCCATTCCACCTCGTACCCTCTAGAGTGTTTCATCAAGCTGCAAGCACTATTCTTCTGATGGAGGAAATCCAGAACACTTCCTACCCTTGTCAAGACTCAAGGGGACTTAAGTATCTAGCTAAGAGCACAACTGGCCTCTAGCGAGGGCAAGCAGGAGGGCACACACGTGAACAAGGAGCATCTGCAACAATGCCATAATAATGGCCTTGCTTCTCTTGGACCAAGTCCCAAGACAATGACAGCCATGTGGGTTTTCCAGGGATCTCTCTGTAGCTGACCAGAGGGAGTGGGATGGACAAGCTCTCACTTAAACCTTGTGTAATGGGACTCCGTCCCTTCTGAGCTGGCAACTGCTACCACCAGGGATCTCGTTAACTCAGGCTAAACAGTCCCTGTCTCCCATTTGATACATTCCTGTTCCTCAAAAGGCTCCCCGAGATTCTCCTGGAAGATGGCTGACCTTTCTGGAGGCCTCCGAGTAAGACCCTCTCCCGAAGAGTGTAAGCCTCTTAGGCATGGCTCCTGTCTTTACCTGGTGGATCTAAGGTCACCAGCACATCAGTGGAAGGGGTTGCTTGCTCTTCTGGAATCTCTGGAATCCTCTGTCCAGGCAGTGGTGGCGTTGGTCTTCCAATGGCATCCCCTTTCGAGAGCAGAAGAGAGCAGGTGGGGCCCCGGCTCTTGGCTAGCACTAGCCATCCATTCTCCCTGGTGGTGAGACTCCCAAGAACCAGGAATAGAGCCTAGGGGCTCCTCTCACCTGGCCATGCCTCCTCTCTTCTGAAACTTAACCTGGCCCCACAGAGTGAGAGAATCCTAGAGCACATCTAACCACTCCCCCTCCCCCTTGTAGGCAAGGAGACCAAGGAATGCAGAAATGGACAAGTGTCTTCAACCAGCCACACTGCTGGAGGCAGAATTGCAGTCCAGTCTCTGATACCCACTTCAGTGTTCTTTCTCTTGTTTACAAATGTTCTGCACTTTACAGGGCTTTGCTGCAAGTATCAGCATCTTGTTACAGTGGAGGCAGCTGGACATGTGTTGAGTCCATTTATGGCAAGGGAAGCCACAGCTCAGGGCCTCTGAGTGTCTGAGCCCAGTTCTGGTGAGAGGCAGGCTCAGTGACAGGAGGTAAGATGAGGCCTCTCGAGGAAAGAGCTCTGGGACTCAGCCAAGCTGCTGCTTCAGCTGGTGCCCCCTCATGAGCCTAATTCACGGTGTTCAGTGGCACCATAAGATTAAGTTTGGTTTGCAAGGCATCATGGGATCACTCACTAACTTCACAGCCCCTTA
>PVHP010016512.1:5172-35853 GCA_004024765.1 Zapus hudsonius
TTCCCTTCCCTTTCCGTTTTTATTGGCCAGAAGCCTCGATCCTTTAGGCTTGGGCTTGGTAGGTGGAGCCTGGATCCCATCGTTCTGGGGCTCTGCAAGCGTGGGCATTCACGATAGGGCATGGGCCTTAGTGGGGCAGCTGACGCCATGCACTGTCCATGCCTGGGGAGTGCGGGGGGATGGCTCCCCAAGTCCGAGCAGGAGTGGCTGCCCGCCCGCTAAGGATGCCTGAGGCATGGCGTGGCACTGTCCCCCTCAGGGCGGGCGACATGCGTCTCCACACTGGGTCCGGCTGGCACAGCTGGGTGCCACCGCCTCCTTCTGTCCTGGTCCTCTGACAAGAAACGTCTTCTTAAAGGAAAGACGTACTTGTTTGCTGCAGCGTGTGACAAACGTGTGAAAACAATTTGCACAAGCCCTGGACCACAGAATGCCTTGAGTTACTTTGAGGAATTGTCCCCCTGCCACCCCCCCTTCTTTAAAAAGTCACCTGTCAGTTTCCAGCTCGTAGCTGAGCAACCTCCCTGGAGGTATGAGAATGGAGGAAGCATTTTCACGGTCTCCATTTAAATATCACTGGAACCACTGGGTCGCCAGTGCCCAGGACATAGCCTCTTCAGAGTCAGCTGTTTGCTGTGTAACTGAAAGCCCAGTCCTCTGAGGACACCCATACCATTGAGTAAACACTCTCCTTGTCTCTCAGGCAGCTGGATGTGGGTGGCGGTTGCCTTTGGCCTGGATGCAAGGGCCCCCAGCTGTTGCCTGGCCAATGAGCCAACCTGCCTCCTTGCGGAAGCCCCTGGCAGGCTGGAGAGAGCCCCAGCTGAGGGTTAAAGACACTTGCTTCATGCTTCTTTGGTCGTTTGCTGAAGGACATGTAGCTTCTGAGAAGAGCTGCTGAAGTTAGACCTTGAAAGGCACCCACCTGCCTTCTGGCACTAGCATGGGCATGGGCTCCATTGACATTGGCCCCCTCATGACCTCACTGCTATCTTCTTCTACCTTCTCCTTAGCTTTTCTTATTCTTGTCTGGCCTTCAGCCTTCTGACTTCCTCTTCTCTCCATATTTGTTCTTCCTCTCCCTTTTCTTCTGCTTCTTCTTTCCTTTGTTATGCTTTAAAAGTGCATTTATCCTGCACTAAAAAGTGTTAGTCAACTTTGCTGTGTCTCAAAATTCCATAAAGTAAATGAATTAAAGAACATAAATTACTTTTCTCACTGTTATGGGGGATGGGAAGTCTCCAAAATCAAGGTGCCAGCATGGTCAGGTTCTGGTGAAAGTCCAGAAGAGAAGGCGTGGTGGGGGTTGCGGGGAGAGGAAGGGGGGAGAGGAAAAGGAGGAGGGAAGAGGAGAGATTGTCTTCCTCTCTATGTCAGGCCACAGTTCTGTTGGATTACAGCCCCACCCTTATGATTGCCTTTAACTCTAACTTCCTGAAGGGCCATCTCCAGACACAGACACATTGAGGGGGACAGTTGAGTCCATGACAAGCACCTCCACGGTTTCTTGGATGCCCTAGGACAGTTGTGTAAAGAGATGTGTCCGGTGCTGTTGACAAAGTATGAACAGAGTACAATGGAAGTATGAAGGGCCAGAGGTGCTACAAAATACCAAGATGAACTGATGACAGACAGCAAGAGATATTTGAACAGACCCTTCAGGTACCTGAAGGAATTTGGCAGAAAATCAAAACTCTACATTTCAGACAAAGGGAAAAGCATGGGCAAGTGGCATACGTTGTATCTTTTCATTGATAAGCACTGAAAGGATCAGTGGTGCTGGAGGTGAGGGTGTTTAAGGAGGGGACAAGACAGAGTGGGGGTGGAAAATAAGGCCATCCTATTAAAAGCCTAACCTAGGATATGGACAGTGGGAAAGTAAGAAGGTGATGCAGGAGACAGTAGTGAGACCACATTAAAATAGCACTTGGTAGCTGATTGAAAGATGAGGTGATGAGGAGGGTGAACGGGATTATTAGTGGAGGGAGCTGGTACCGTTCATTAAAACACAAGAGGAGGGTGGTGCAGAGTAAAAACAATGAATCTGGTCTGGGAGATGGCTCAGAGGTTAAGGTACTTGCTTGCAAAGGCTAACAGCCTGGGTTTGATTCCCTAGCGCCCACATAAAGCCAGGTGCACAAAGTTGAGTGGTATATGCACCTAGGGTTTACATCACTAAGAGGCTCTGGCATGCCCATATTCTCTCTCTCCACCGTCCTCTCTCTCCTTGAAAATAAGTAAATAAACAGATTTTTTAAAAGGGTATTTCTGTAAAACAAACAAACAGAAAAAAGAAGTAATGAATCTGAGGCATCTCTAGGCCATACTGAGGAGGTAAATTAGGCGCTGGAGGTAAAGTGGAGATGGAGCAAACTATGTAGATTCAAGATGTAAGGAAGCTTTCTGATGTTGGGGAGGAATCATCCCAAATGGTTAGAGGAAACTGTACTCAAAACTCAGAGCAAGGACTAGACAACTGGCTAAGATTTAGATTTAGGGTGATCCTATAACCTGAATGTTTATGTCATTTCCAAACACATATATTGTATTCCTAACCAGGGAGGTAATGTCATTAGGACTTGGAGCCTTTGGAAGGTGATTAGGTCTGGAGGGTAGAATTCTCATGAATGGGATTAAGCCTTTATAATAAGAAAAGATAACACATCTCTCTTTTCTTCCCTCCCATTCTCCCTCCTCCCCTCCCTCCTTCTTCCCCATGTGAGAATATAACAAACAAACAAACAAACAAACAAAAAAGCCCAACTGCAAGCCAAACAAAATGCTTTCACCAAGAACTGGACTATGATGGTCTGACCTCAGAGATGGTAGAATTTGTATTGCTTATAAGCCACTGAATTTTGGTTGTTTGTCATAGGAACTTGAGCAGATTAAGAAACGGAGAATACACCAAAAGATTTTGTCTTAATATCAGTAAATGAGTACCCCTAGACTTAACATTGCTCTGGTCTCATTTAACAAAGTGGTACAGTCAAATCCTCCAAAATCAAACATTTTACAAGAAACTTAACCAAGTTCTGGAACAAACCTCAAACGTATAGTAGCAGGATTTTTCACCTTCAGTGCAATTTGAGGCCTTATAATTCTTTTTTTAATGTCCATAATGAGTTACATTGTTTAGTGTGCCAACACTGAGTTGTTATCCCCAATTCCTCATTGCACTTCCTCCCCATCCCCAGTCAGCTGGATATCCTACTCCATGGGTCATTTGGACCAGTCCTTGTGGCAGGGGACTGGTTGGTAGGGTTATATGGGCCACAACTCTCTCGCTACATCCTGAAAAATACAAACACAATCTCCATCAGACAGTGAGATCACTATAGGTTAACAAATATACACCATTCTTGATTACCTACATTCTATTTTTAGTAGCCTCCCTGTCAGTCGCTCGCATAGTGCATCTTTTCTTGTAAGCCCAAGAGTACGGGATCCGGTGCATATTGCCCTGAATCCCCAGTTCCAATCAAGGATTCCCCCTCACTGAGTGGAATATTTGGCCGAATTTAATTGTCTCCCCCAGGCCCAGGCTCCTCCATTACACGAGTGCTCCTTTCTTGGTTTGCTGTTCTCTCCCAGTAGGAGGTGTGGTCAGCCTACTCATGGCCACAGACTGTGTTTCATGCCAATGGTCTGTTTACTCCAGCTGTTGTTGATCAGTTTCCCCTGGCAGCTTGTGCAGTGCCTTCTAGCACTGCATTAACTACCATCTGGGGGCTGGATACCATTCCAGACCTTGAAGGGTCTCTCAAAGCTGATTGATGGCATTCTGTGGTTTCTTCAGCAACAGGGTTTTGCCTCAGGCCTAGGGAGGTCATTCAAGAGCTAGAGAGAATTCTGTCTTGTTTTTGGAACTTCATGGTTCACTTTGGTCAACAGCTCAGTGAGGGAAGGAACAAGTGGCTGGGACCTGGCCCCTCTTACCAGCTGATGCCCACTACTTGCTCTGTAGGTTACAGTATGCTTGTGAGGATTTTATGTTTTTGAACCTAATTTGGTTTAGCCTCATGCTTAAGCGATTCTTCTCCCCCCATCCCTTACACCTCATTCATAACCTCTCACTTCTTTAAACTAGTCTACATAGAGAAAACGGTTATCCTGGTTAAGGACCACATATGAGGAAGAGTATGTGGCATTCAATTCCCTGTTCTTTTGAGTGTTCCTTTAGAAGATCTGCTAGAAGTCAGACCATTTTTTCCTAAATTTCGATATGTCATTTTTCCTTTCAGCTGAGTAGAATTCCATCGTGTAAATATACCAAAATTTCACTGTCCATTCCTCCATGGATGGGCATTTGGGTTGGTTCCAATTCTTGGCTATTATGAATTGAGCTGCTATAAATATAGTTGTACAAAATTTTCTGCATTGAGATGTAACATCTTGCGGGTAGATGCCTAGTAGAGGGATAGCTGGGTCCATTGGTAGTTCTATGTCCATTCTGTCTAGGAGTCACCACACTGATATCCATAATGGTTGAACAAGTTTGCAATCCCACCAGCAGTGAATGAGGGTTCCTTTTTCCCCGCATCCTAGCCGGCAACAATTGTTGTTGGTTTTCTTTATGATTGCCATTCTGACAGGGGTAAGATGGTATTTCATTGTGGTTTGGATTTCCATTTCCCTGATGCTTAAAGATGCTGAGCACTTTTTTAGATGATTCAAGCCCATTTGTATTTCCTCCTTTCTGAATTCTCTGTTGAGATCAGTGCGCCATTTTGTGAGGGGGCATTTTGGGTTTTGTTATTAATTTTTTTGAGTTCTCTGTAGGTTCTGGAAATTAGGCCTCTGTCTGAGTTGTAGCTGGCGAAAATCATTTCGCAATTTGAAGGGGGTCTATTGGCTCTGAGTATGGTTTGTTTGCCTGTAGAGAAGCTTTTGAGCCTGATCAGGTGCCATTGGTTAGGTGAATGTTGTATTTCCTGGGCTGCTGGAGATTTGCTCAGGAAATTTTTCCCTACTCCTATTTCATGTAGAGTTCCTCCTATTTTTTCTTCCAGGGTGTTCAGGGTTACCAGATTTATATTAAGGTCTCTGATCCATTTGGTGTTGATTTTTGTGCATGGTGAAAAGAGTGGGTCTATTTTCATTTTTTTACACATGTTTATCCAATTCTTCCAGCACCATTTGTTGAAGATGCTATCTTGGGCCCAGCATACATTGTTGGCCCCCTTGTCAAAGACCAAATAACTGAAGTTACTTCTAATTAAAGCTGGGTCTTCAAATCTGTTCAATTGATCTGTCTATCAGTTTTTATGCCAGTACCATGCTGTTTTAGTTATGATGGCTTTGTAGTAAGTTTTGAAGTCAGGGATGGTGATACCTCCTGAGTAGGTTTTTTTTTTTACTTAGAATGGTTTTAGATATCCAAGGTCTTTGGCCCTTCCAAATAAATTTAGAGATTATTTTTTCTATGTCTGTGAAGAAAGAGTTTGGGATTTTTATCGGAATAGCATTGAATCTGTAAATCACTTTTGGCAGGATTGCCATTTTTACTATATTGATTCTCCCTATCCATGAGCATGCAATATCTTTCCATCTTCTCATGTCCTCCTCTATTTCCTTCTTGAGTGTTTCAATATTTTCCTTATATAAGTCCTTTACAACCTTGGTTAGTGATATTCCAAGGTATTTGATTTTCTTTGAGGGTATAGAAAATGGGACAGTCTCTCAGATGTCTTTTTCTTTCTCCTTGTCTTATGCATGTAGAATGATTTTTGTGTGTTAATTTTGTGTCCTGCCATGTTGCTGAAGGCATTAATCACCTTCAAGAGGTTACTGATAATATTCTTTGGGTCTGATATATAAAGGATCATGTCATCTGCAAAGAGGGATAGTTTAATTTCTTCCTTTCTGATTTGTATCCCTTTTATGCCCTTCACCTGTCTTATCGCTTGGGCTATAACTTCAAGCACTATGTTAAAGAGCAGTGGTGATAGTGGAAACCCCTGTCGTGTTCCTGAATTGAGTGGGAACTCCTTGAGTCGTTTCCCATTGAGAATGATTTGTACTTTAGGAGTTTTTTAAATTTTCTTTATGAAATTGAGGTATAGTCCATCTATCCCTATTCTTTCCAGAGCTTTAAACATGAAGTGGTGTTGAATTATGTCAAAGACCTTCTCCCCATCTATAGAGATAACCACGTGTTTTTTGTGGTTCAGCTGATTAATGTGATGTATTACATTTATCAACTTGCATATGTTGAACCAACCCTGCATCTCTGGGATAAAGCCAACTTGGTCAGGGTGGATAATATTTTTGATGTAGCATTGTATCCGGTTTGCTAGGACTTTATACAGGATTTTTGCATCTAAGTTCATCAGAGATATGGGTCTGTAGTTCGCTTTTCTTGTTGCATCCTTGCCTGGTTTGGGTATTAGGGCAATGGAAGCTTCATAGAAGGTGTTTAGAAGCCTTCCCTTTTTCTATGCTTCTAACAAGCTTCAGAAAGAGTGGTTTCAGCTCTGTGATGAATGCTTGTTAAAATTCAGCTGAGAAACCATCTGGTCCTGGGCTTTTCCTTTTGGGAACGTTTTTGATTATATCTTCAATCTCTGTTGATGTGATAGGTTTATTTAATGCTTTTATCTGCTCTGGATTGAGCTTTGGCAGTTGGTAGGTGTCCAAAAACTTATCCATTTCTTCCAGGTTCTCTACTATTGTGGAGTAGACATTTTGGAAGTATGACCTGATGATTCTTCCAATGTCTTCAGGATCTGTTGTGATCTCACCATTGTCCTTACTGATTTTGTTGATTTGGGCTTTCTCATTTCTTTGTTTGATTAGATTGGCCAGGGTTTTGTTGATCTTATTAAATTTTTCAAAGGACCAACTCTTTCTTTTTTAATCATTTTCTTTATTTCCAATTCATTAATCTCAGTTCTGATTTTAATTATTTCCTTTCGCCTTGAGCTCCTCGGGTTAGCTTGTTCCGTCTGTTCCAATGATCTTAGGTGGGTGGTTCGGCTATTGATTTGATATGAAGGCATTTAGCGCAATGAACTTTCCTCTCAGGACTGCCTTCATTGTGTCCCACAAATTCTGATAAGATGTTTTATTGTCATCATTTATTACTAGGAAATACTGAATTTCCTGTTTTATTTCTTGGATGACCCAATCATTTTTTAGGAACGAATTATTCAGGAGCCAGTACTTTGTGCATTTTCTGGATCCTGTTCCATGGTTAATTTCTACCTTTAATGCACTATAGTCTGATATGATGCAAGGAACTACATCAATCTTCCTGAATTTGTTTAGGGAAGATTTGTGACCTAAGATGTGACTAATTTTAGAAAAAGTCCCATGCACAGCTGAGAAGAATGTATATTCTGTTTCTTTGGGGTAAAACATTCTATAAATATCTGTTATCCCCAGCTGGTCAATGGTGTTATTGAGCTCCGTTATGTCCCTGCTGATCTTCTGTTTGGTTGATCTTTCTAGAGCTTATAGTGGCATATTAAAGTCTCCTACTGTGATGGAATTAGAGTCTATTTCTGCTTCATTTTTGAGTAGGGTTTCCTTTATGAACTGTGTTGCACCCAAATTTGGTGCATATATATTGATGATGGTGATATCTTCCTGTTGGATCATTCCTTTGATGAGTAAGAAGTGACCATCCTTATCATTTTTAATTGATTTTGGTGTAAAGTCTATTTTGTCAGAGATTAATGTAGTCACACCTGCTTTCTTTTTACTTCCACATGCCTGATAAACTGTTTTCCATCCTTTTACTCTAAGAAGATTGCTGTCTTTAGAGGTAAAGTGTGTTTCTAGATGGCAGCAGATGGAAGGGTCTATTTTTCTGATCCACCCTGCAAGTCTGTGTCTTTTTACAGGGAAGTTAAGTCCATTTATATTTAGTGATATAACTGTGAGGTTTGCTTTAAGCCCTGCCATGATGAAATGGTTAATGGGGGTTGTTGTCTGTGCTGCTGTTATTAGCACACTGACTGTGATTGTCGTGCCTGATCTCTGGTACTCTTCTGAGGTAGATTTCTTGTTTCTTCTGTGTGGGATATCTCTTGCAGGATCTTCTGAAATTTTGGCTTTGTGTTCAAATAGTTTAGAGCTGGTTTACTTCATGGAACTCTTTCACTTCTCCATCTATTATGAGGGATAGCTTTGCTGGGTACAGTAGTCTAGGTTGCAAGCCATACTTCTTTAGGCATTGAAAAGCATTATTCCAAGCCCTTCTGACTTTCATGGTTTCTAATGAGAAGTCTGAGGTAAGTCTGATGGATTTTCCTTTATAAGTTACGGTTTACTTTTCTCTAGCAGCTTTAAGTATTTTCTCTTTGCTTTCTATGTTAGGCATCTTAATTAAAATGTGTCCTGGAGAATTCCCCTTCATGTCCTGTCTGTTTGGAGTCCTCTGGGCCCCTTGAAAGTTGAGTGGGCTTTCTCTTGTTAGATAGGGGAAGTTTTCTTGAATAATTCTGTTGAAAATATTTCCTATGCCCTTAGCCTGGGTTTCTTCTCCCTCTGGGATCCCCATGATTCTAATATTGGGTCTCTTTATCGTATCCCATAATCCCTCAAATTTTGATCACTTCTTGAATTCAAATTTCTTGAATTTGTGATTCCTATGACATCCTTATTAATTTCTTCTGTCTTGTCCTCAACATCTGAGAGTCTGTCCTACAGATTGTCAACTCTGAGACTGATTGATTCTAGGGAGGTTTTTAACAACTCCAGTTCATTTTTGGTTCCTGTTGTAATTTGTTTATAGACTCCAATTCTTTGGTGAGATCCAATTTCCAGTCTATTTTTGTTTTTGCTAGGGATTCCTGAAAATCATTTTTAAGTTTTCTTAAGCCCCCATAAAATTTAATCAATTGATTGTCTAGCTCCTCCTGTAGATGGTTCACCTTCAATTCATTTAATGTATTTCTGAATTCATTAATATTTCTCTCCATTAAATTCAGTCTGGAGTCTATGCTTGAGTTGGTGAGCTTCATCTCATTCATGTCTTTTCTCATAATTTTCATATCAGCCATTAACTTCTTCATGTTTGCATTGCAGTTGTGGTCAAGAGTCATATTATTCTCTCTTTTCGATTGTATATTTGCTGCCTCTATTTCTTTGCAACTTTCCTGTTCCATAATGGGACTAGGGGCCCTGATTTGGGGAGTTCATTCTTTGATTTCTGTGGGGTTTTTTCATTGGTTTCTGCCCTTGTCCAGGTAGGGGAGTGGGACTCAGGCACCCTGGGGAGTGCTACTCAGCCCACTTTACTTCCAGTGGAATGATCACCAGGTTTGATCTTAAACAGAAGTCTTTCCTGTTAGGTTGTTCTGTCCCCGGACAGGCTTAGATCTTTACCCATCTGGATCCCTCCATATGTGACTGTTTAGTCTTAGAGCCACCTCATAGGCCCCTGTCCCCGATTGGTTTGCTACAGTAGATACAGCCCCAGCCCCCCAAACTATAGAGCCCAGTGTCTTCCTACCTGGTTGTGGCGCGTGATCCTTGGTACTCGCCAAGACCATCTGTTCCCTCCTGGAAGGTACCTATCTGAACCGGCCTCTGTTGAGGTTCCCACATATCTGCCTGAGGCCTGGCCTGGGAACCAAGCTAGGTCAGTTTGCCCAAGGATCGTGACTGCCTATATATATGGGGGGTTCATGGAGAGAAGTGAGCTGGAGGATCAGGTGCTAGTGGGAAGGGGCCCCGTGAGGGAAAGGTGCTCAGCCTGCGGCGCAGGCTTGGAGGAGACAATGGCGGGAGCTTGGTGTGTGGGAGGGGTCAGCTCTCTGTTCCTCTGCAGAACAGAGAGCCACTGGGGAACCCTGTCTGTGCTGGTATAGGAACTGGGGATAGGGTGGGCTTCGGTTCCCGTCTGGCTGGGGTGAGGGGTTTGGATCCCAGCTGGAAAATCAAACCTTTACGGAGACAGTCCTGGTGACACTGCTACTCGTCCACCATCTTGCTCCGCCCCTCCGCGGTCTGATAATTCTTCATTGTGGAGGCTATTCCTTTCATTGTAAGATGCTTACTAATGCACCCAGCTTCTACCTATCTTATATCAATAGTACTCTCCAGTTATAGCAACCAAGTCTGTCTCTAGACAAACAGAAACATGCCTAATAGAGAACCACTGATATAGGGATCCAATTATAAAGACCCCAATAAGTTAGAAGTCACAATGTCTGGCATCAATTCAATAATTATCTGGCCTGGACAGAGCAGGAAGCTGACCAGTTAGGAGGAGATAAGCCAAGTTACTGTAATCAAACCAGAACTGATACGGATGCTAGAATTAGCAAGCAAGGGCATTAAAATGTTTACTGTAACTATCTTGTGTAGACTAAAGTAATTAGAGATGTGGGATATATTTATGAAAATACGAAATGTGAACTTATAGAACATGTGAGGTAAATCGAATAGGATTCACAGAAAATTCAATATTAAAGAAGTGATTAATGATCTTGAATCATAGGAAAATGAAAAATGAGAACAGAGCATTAATGAACTGTAGGGAAAATATCACATGGCTTAATATACAAGTGGTAATTGGAGCTGCTGAAGAAAAAAGAGAAGGAGAAAGAAGAACCAAAGAGGGTCAGATTGTTTTTCAAAATTGATGAAAATTATAAACACCCAGATCCAAGAAACTCAACAAATTCTAAGTACAAGAAATATGAAGAAAATTACCCCAAGGTACATTAGAAGCAAATGTTCAAAAACAATGGTTAAGACATCTTATAAGCAGCCAGAGGAAAAAGGCATATTATATACACAGACAAAGATTTTCTCATTAGAAACAATGCAAGTGAGAATACTAGAGCGAAATCTTTAAAACTGAAATAAGAGCAGAGCTCTTTTAATAGGAAAACATATTGCTGTGGCTTTAATGTCCCCTCCCAAATTCCTGCTGAAATTTAATTCTAATTGTAAAAGTATTAAGAAGTACTTTGACGTTGTGATATTGGGGATTTAGCTCAGTTGTTGAGTGCTTTCCTAGCACGCCCAAAGGCCTAGGTTCAGTCCCTAGTACTGAAAAGAATAGGTACCTTGATGAATGGATCAGAGAAGAGCTGAGACCATGCATTCATTTTTAACTTCTTGCTTTCTCCACCCTCTCTTTAGCCTTCTGTAGTAAGTTGATGCAGTAAGAAGACCATTGTCTAGAGCCTCAATTGTGGCCTTTAGAACCCTAGGCCAATACCTTTATGTTAAATATAACATACCTGCCTTTGGTATTCTGTGAAAGCATCACAAAATGATAAAAATCTTTGAAAAATGAAGCTTCGGGCTGGAGAGATGGCTCAGCGGTTAAGGCACTTGCCTCAAGTGCCTAAGGCCCTGGGTTCAATTCCCCACATAAGCCAGACACTCTCTCTCTCTGCTTCAAAATGAATAAATAAAATATTTTTTAAAATATATGGAACTTCTCTAATCAGTTCCATTTAAAAAAAAAAAGAAAAATGAAGCTTCATGATGTGGGCACTGCATTCTTAACCTCACAGAGGCTTTAATTACCTGCAGAAGACCTATAAAATATTGGGCTTATCAACATTCTGTCATGTACAATGGGGGGGGAGGAAAGGCATAAAACAGAAAGGGAATTGTTGGAAAGAAGAGGGGGTTCTGTAGAAGGGGTGTGTGGGTGAGAGGCCAAAGAAGGAAAACGGAAGGAGATTGTGATCAAAATATATTATGTACATATATGAAAATTGTCAAAAAAAGTTTGAAAAACATGCTGTGTTTGGTGGCGAACACCTTTATTCCCAGCACTCTGGAGGCAGAGGTAGGAGGAGCACCATGAGTTCAAGGCCACTCTGAGACTACAGAGTGAATTCCAGGTCAGCCTGAGCTAGAGCAAGACCCTTCCTTGAATAACTGAAAACAAAATAGTTCAGAAAAACAAAAAAGTGAATGTCAAATAAAGACATTTCTTCTATACAAAAAAATTCAAAGAATTAATCACTAGCAGGTTCATGCTACAAGAAGTGAAAACAAGATAACAAATGGAATGCAGACCTCCACAAAGGAGAGTACCAGAAGTAGTATTTAAACATTTCTAAAAGGTAGTAGACTTCTTAATTATAAATAATAAAGTATTATGATTTATAATATACAAATGTAAAATATATAGTAATAATAACATACAGGTTGGGGAGGGGGATTTGCTGTATACTCTCATAAAGTCCCTTATTTTATGTGATGTGATATATGCCACTTTTAAGGTACACTATGCTGTTAAAAATGTTTGTAGTAAACCCCAACATAATGACTAAAACAGCAAAATATAGCCAGAGCTAATAACAAAACACATGAGCTATAAAGAAATCATAATAATATCCCATGTAATTAATTCCAAAGGCAGAAATAAAGGCTTAATATGAAAAAAACTTTACAAATTAAAAATAATTTATAAGTGAAAACATGGGAAAAGCGCATGACTAATTACAAGAAATCTGGAAGGGATATATTAGTATGTGATAAAGTAGATTTCAAAGCCAATGTTATCACCATGCATAAGGAAGGATTGTTTTCATAGTGATAAAATGGTCAATTTATGAAGTGTACATAACAATCCTAAACATTTATGCTTCTAATAACAGACCATCAAAATGCACTAAGTATGGCTGGAGAGATAGCTGAGCAGTTAAGGCACTTGCCTGCAAATCCTAACAAGGCAGGTTTGATTCCCCATTACCCACCTAAAGCCAGATGCACAAAGTGGCACATGGATCTGGAGTTCATTTGAAGCAGCCAGAGGCCTTGGTGCATTGATATTCTCTCTCTCTCTCTCTCCCTCTTCTCTTTCTTTCTTTCTTTCTCTCTGTCTTTCTCTCTCTCTCTATGCTATCAAATAAAAATATTTTTAAGAAAGAAAAAGTGCTTTAAGTAGGGGCTGAGGAGATTACTCAGTGGTTAAAGGTACTTGCTTGCAAAGCCTGACAGCCTGGGTTCAAATCTCCAGCCACACACATAAAGCTGGAAAGACATTTGTTTGTGGCAAGAGACCCAGGCATGCCAACACACACACACACACACACACACACACACACACACACACACACACACACACACAAAACAAAAAAAATGATTTAAGCAGAAGTCCATATCTGTCATGGTTTGATCCAGGTGTCCCCCACAAACAAATAAATGTGTTCTCAGTGATTGATACTCAGCTGATGGCAATTCTGGAATTAGAACCTCACTAGAGCTGTGTTGTTGGGGGTGGGTTTATTGGGGTTATAAACCAGCTTCCTCTTGCCAGTGTTTGGCACACCTTCTTGCCGCTGTTTGCAGCGTTGTGGCGGAGGTGATGTCCATCCCTCTGCTCATGTCATTGTTTTCCCTGCCAGGATGTAGTCTCCCCTCTAGTCCATAACCCTAGAAGGCTGACGACAACAATATCCAATCATATAGAAATAGAAAAACTAGAAAAACCTACAATTGTAGTTGGAGATTTCCATTCAGGTGTCTTAACAATGTAAGAATGAACAATTGGACAGAAAACCATCAAGGATATGATATAGGAGACATGAATAACACTATCAGCCAACTTGACTGAACTAACATTTACAGAATATTCCACCCAAAAACAGCAGAACACAGTTTCCTTCCAAAAGCACAGAACACACATACCACAATAGATCATAATCTGGGCCATAAAAATCTTTCAATATATTTAAAAGTATTCTAGTTATACAAAGTATGTTCTGTATTTTTGATTTAAAGTAGAAGTCAATAATAAAATTATTTCTCAAAAATGTCTAAATTTTGGGAACTTAGGAAATCCCTAAGTCAAAGAAGGACTCAAACAGATAATTAGTATTTTGATATGAAAAGGAAATAGAAGATAACAGAATATGTATTGTGCCATCAAATTGTTTACATTAGAAAATAAGAATTGTAGCCAGACATGGTGGTACATGCCTTTAATCCCAGTATCCTAGAGCCTGAGGAAGGAGGGTCACCAGGTATATATCCAGGAGTGGTATATTTATGTCATATGACAGCAGAAGAAAGGTCTTGAATTAGAGTTCTCTAGAGAAATAAAATCAATAAAGCTTATAGAATTATATAGAAAGTGATTAACTTATTTTGAGAGACTGGCTCAAATGATTATGGAGGCTGATAAGTCTTGTGATCTGTTAATTTCCATTGGTGCAGTTCAAGTCCAAATTTGATGACCTGAGATCCCAGGAGGCTGGTAATTTAAAGCACTCAAGAACCAGGACTGCCAATGTCTGAGGATAGCTATAGAAATTCCAGCTCAAGTAGAAAGAAAATTTGCCTTTAATTCTTTGTTCTAATCAGGCTCTTAGCATGGTGGATAATTCCTACCTATGCAGTATGTCTCATTTTTTCTCAGTCTACTATTTCAAATCCTAATCTCTTTTGGAAAGCCTGTCACAGACACAACTACAAATAATATTTTATCAGCTACTTAGGCTTCCCTTAACCTAGTCAAATTGACACCTAAAATAAATGATAACAGTTTTCAAATCAATGACCTCAGTTCCTTCCATAAACCCCAAAGTAAAAGGAATAAAGATCCGAGCAGAAACCAAGAAGTTAGAAAAGGAACAAACAGCACAAAAATAAATGAAGCCAAAAGCCTGTTCTTGGAGAAGATCTGTTAAGCTGATAAATCTCTAGTCAGACTGAGCAGGACAGGAAGACACAAGTTAACAATGTGACTAATGACAGGGTGAGTAGCTACAGATTCTTTAAACATTAAAGTGATACTAAAGGTCTTATTGGCAACTTTTGTCAGTGAATTTGACAATTTAGATGAAATAGACACATTTCTTAAAAAGCATAAACTACAAAAAATGCTCAGGAATAATTAGCTGTTATGAATAGTTAAAGACACTGAGCATGTAGTTTAAAAAAAACACCCTACAAAAGTATTTTCAGGGCCCGATGGCTTTACTAGTGGATTCTATAACATATTTAAAGAAGTAATACTAGTTTTATACAAACATTTTTAAAAAGTTGAAAGTACGGTATAATTATTTTCTTATCCATTACTCTGAAAATGAAAGAAAAAGGTTTTATAGGTATAAATCTATATACTTTATGAAATGCAAAAATTTAACAAATCAATTCAAACAACATATAAAAAGGAGAATATATCCATTATATTTTCATATCCATTATTAACTGAAACTTATCCAGCAAGTTCAAAATCAAGTAATGTAATTTAGGTACATTAATACATAAAATCATGGAAAAGCCATGATTGTCTTAGATACAGAAAATGTTTAACAAAATCCAGTATCTCCTTCTCAGCAAGCTAGGAATAGAAACTTTGTCACCTTGAAGAAGGGTATTAAGGAAAAGAGATAGTTTAATTTAACATTTAATAATCACTGTTGAATTATTTTCTCCTAAGTTCAGTAGTAATTTGCCATTACCAGTTTTACTGCAAATTCCAGTCAGTGCAATAAAGCAAGAAAATGAAATAAAAGGCATCTAGGAGGGAAATTCTGTAAGAAATAAGAAATGAAAAAGTCTAACTGTCTTTATTTGTAGGTAACTTAATCATCTATGCAAAAAATCTAATAGGATCTACAAGAAATCTAGAATTAATGAGCAACTCTAGCAAGGTTTCTAGATACAAGATCAATATCCATAGATCTATTTTATTTCTACATCTAAGTAACAAGCAATAGAAACTGAACATTTAAAACAATGACATTTATAATGCAACAGGAGGATTTTTTTCAATAAAGAGTGTTAGGAAAAATGGAAATCCACATGAAAAAATAATGGAGTTGATTTGTTTTCTTCATATACAGGCTTAAATATAAAAAAACTCTTAGTTACAAATATATATAAATCTCTGTGCCATTGCATTAAATAATTGTTTCTTAATATAATACCAAAAGGACAGTCAACCAAGAAAAACATAGTTAAAATTTAAAACTTTTGTATCAAGAACACAAAAAGACAACTTATAGAAAAGAAATTATTTGAAATTCATTTATCTGATAAAATCTAGTACTCATATAAAGAACTCTTGCTACTCAAACAAACAAAGAAACAAAAAAAGACAACACAAACCTAGGAAAGATCAGAATAGATATTTCTCCAAAAGAGGAACCAAAATGTCCAATCAGCACATGAAACACTGTTAGTCATTAGGAAAATGCAAATCAAAACTATAATCAAATACCATTTTATAGCTAAGATGGACATTGTAATAAACAAAGGCAGCTGGAGCCAGAAGAACCAGGGTGCTTGACCTAGGACCCCAGTTAGTTTGAAATTGGTTCCCCCTGTGCCCAATGGAGATGCATATGTAGGCTGCCCACCAAGAGCCAGGATGAACAGGCCACTTGGCACAGGCTCCTGAAGTATACCACCTGGCATAGAATATATTTTCAGTGTGTGCTGGTAACTGAATTGCTTGGCCAACAGTACTACTTGTCTGGAGGTTGGTGGTTTGAAAATATTTTAAATAAAATTAGAGAAGAAAATTTTCCTAATCTTAAGAAAGAGAACTCCATCCAACTATAAGTGACATATATGCAAAACCAAATAGGGCCAGAAAAGAAATTCCTCACCTCATATCACAGTTAAGTCACTAAAACTAGAAAACAAAGAAAAAGTAATAAAAGCAGCAAGAGAGACAGTTCATCACATGTAACCTAAGCCCAGCAGAATAGCATCTGATTTTCAATGGAAACTCTGAAAGCCAGCACAGATGGGAAGGAAGTATTTCAAACAGTGAAAGACCATGCCAAACTACTACACTCAGCAAAATTATCACTCATAATAGAAGGCAAAGGAAAAGCTTTCCATGATAAAAGCCTGCTATATGAATATGAGCACTAATTCAGCCCTATAGAGAATGCTGGATGGAATACTTTGCATTGAAGAGAAAAATAAACATATTCAAGACGCCACAGGAGGAAAAAGAGTAATCAATACTACAACAGTTGTTGATGCAAATGCAGATTAAGAAAACACAATACTCCAGAAAACCATTATGACAGAGATTAACTCATACCTTGCAATAATAACTCCAAATATCAATGGATTCAACTCCCCAATAAAAAAGACACATGTTAACAGGCCGAATCAAAAATAGTATCCATCCATTTGATGTCTTAAAGAAAGCAACCTTACTTTCAATGACAGTAACCACCAGAGGGTGAAAGGATGTAAAAAGATACTACAAGCCAATGGAAATAGGCAACAACCATGTGTGGCCATATAAATATATCATAAAATAGACTTTAAGCTAAAAGTAATCAGAAGAGATAAAGAAGGCCACTTTAGGGCTGGTGAGATGGCTTACCTGGTAAGGCTCTAGCCTGCAGATCTTAATGACCCAGGTCCAATTCCCCAGTGCCCACATTAAAACCAGATGAACAAAATGGCACATGCATCTGGAGTTCATTTGCAGTGGTTAGAAGCCCTGGCATGCTCATTCATTCTCTTTGTCTCTCTGACTCTCTCTCTCTGCAAATAAATATATAAATATTTTAAAGGCCACTTTATACTCATCAAGAGAACAATTTACCAAGATGATATTACAATTCCAAACATATATGAACCAAATACAGGTGCACTGAATTTAATAAAGCAGAACCTACTAGATATAAAATCAGACATAAATTTCAACTCAATAATAGTGGGTGACTTCAATTTCCATTATCACCAATAGACAGATCACCTAAATAGGAAATAAATAGAGAAACAATGGAGCTAAATACACCATAGATCAAACGGACTTAGCCGACATCTACAGAATAGTCTATCCAAACTATAAAAATAGACACATTCTTTTCAGCAGCTCATAGAACCTTCCCTAAAATAGATCACATATTAGGACACAAAGCAAGTTGCCACAAATTCAGGAAAATTGAAATAAATAACTCCCTGAATTATATCTCAACAAGAGAAAGAACAGAAGATGTACTAACTCCTGGAGATTGAACTATATTATTGAATAGTGAATGGGACATTGAAGAAAACAAGAATAAATTCCTAGAGCTGAATTACAATGAAAACACAACATACAGATACCTATGGGGTGCAATGAAGGCAGTCCTAAGAAGGAAGGTTATAGCTCTAAGGGCCTATATCACAAAATAGAGATATCTTAAATAAATAACAATGTATCTAAAGGCTTTGGGAAAACAAGAACAATCCAAACCATGAAATACCAGATGGAAAGAAGAAATCAAGACAGAACAGAAATCAATAAATTCAAAATGAAGAAAGCCACTTTCAAAAATTGATGAACAAAGAGTAGGTTATTTTATAAGATAAACAAGATTGATAAACCCTTAACCAAATTGACCAAAATAAAGCAAAGACACTACTCAACAAGATTAGAGATGAAGAGGAGAGATTACAACATATAGCAATGAAATTGACCAAATTATAAGGACATATTTTAAAAACCTATATTTTATCAAAATGGAAAATCTGAATTAAATGAATTTCTTGACACATATGATCTACCAAAGTTAAATCAAGAAAAGGTAAATAATTGAAACAGAGTTATAATAAGCAATAATCAAAATCTCCCAACCCCCCCCAAAAAAAAGATCTAGGCCCAGACAGATTCACTGCTGAATTCTTCTAGACCTTTCTGGAAGAACTAAAACTACTGTTTCTCAAGTTATTTCATGAAATTGAAAAGGAAGGAAGACTCTCTCACTCCTATTAATGCAGTATTACACTGATATCAAAACCAGACTGGGACAAGAGAAGAAAACAAAAATGATGAATTTAGATGTAAAAATTCTCAATAAAATTCTTACAAATCAAATTCAAGAATGCATCAACAATATTGGCCATCTCCATCAAGTAGGTTTCATTCCAGGGATGTGAGGATGGTTTAACATATGTAAATCAATAAATGCAATACATCATAAAAATAGACCTAAAGATAGAAATCATATGATCATCTCAATAGGTACAGACAAGAACTTTGACAAAGACTAGGGATGGAAGGATCATATTTCAATATAATAAAGGCTATGCATGACATACCTAAAGCCAATATCATACTAAATGGGGAGAAACTTGAAGCATTCCCACTAAGATCTGGCACAAGACAGGTGTCCACTCTCCCCACTGCTATTTAACATAGTACTTGAAGTCTTAGCTTGAACAATAAGACAAGAGAAATAAACATAAAAGGATACAGATTGGAAAGAAAGGAGTCAAACTAGCTTTATTTGCAGATGACATTATTCTGTATTTAAGAGACCTTAAAGACTCCACCAAACAGCACCAAAAGCGGATATATACTTTCAGCAAAGTGGCAGGATATAAAATTAATACACTGAAATCAGTAGCCTTCTTATATACCAATGACACATAAATTATGGGAGTAATCAGCTGCCCTGATTGGACGAGAGGTCACCTCAGTGGGAGGGTATGTTTGCCTGATATTGAGAACTGAATCAAAAGCCTATGGCTTAGGAGGTCATAGACCCTAGAAGGAAGGTTACACTCTTCTTTGGCTAAATGGACACATTATGCCCATCAAAAAGCTTTTAAGTGTATATGTTTAATCTCCTATGATTAAAGCTGCTCTCACTTTTGGTTAGAGAACATGGTTTCTACACATAGAGGCAAATATCTGGAGACCCAAGACTTATTAAAATGACAAGAGAGCACTGGATGAGTCATCTCTATCACACCCACCAGAGCCAGGGAATATTGCAGAGCAAGTGATGCATTGAATATGAGTACTGCTCTCACTCAGAGCCAGAAAACCTTCTCTATGGAGATGGCAATAGATATCAAGGAGACTCTAACTCATCAAAGCAGAAAACAAGATGTTGTCTAGAGCTCAACACTAAAGGAGATTGCTAAGGCTCCGGGAATAGCACAGAAGAGGGCACAGAAAAAATGTAATAGCCACAGGGCGGGGAGGCATACTGTGGGACACCTTCCTCCTGACCTGAACTGACTGGTACATTCATCACCCCACAGTGATTACTGATCCCTCCACAAGGCCTGCGCTGTTCTGAGCCCATAAAAGTTTTAACACAGAAGATGGCAGAGGACACAATTAATGATACAACAAAGGAAGGACTGCCTTGAAAGGGGAAGGTCTTCTGTGAATGGGTGGACAAGTGAGAGGAGCCTTCAGAGGATGACATGAAGGGAGCACAACCAAATTACAGGTTGTTCATATGTTAAAGTCCCCTCCCCAATTTTTAAAATAAAAAACAAAGTCAGAAATGTTAGGTTGTTGGGTAGGACACAGAAATATTGAAACACTTACTCATTGCTAATAAGAATGTAAAGTGGTGTCATTTCTGTGGAAAATGGCTTCAGTGGTTTCTACATAGGTTAAACCTATAGTAATTAATGTGACACAGGTAATAATTGTAGATATAGTAGTGATAGAATTGAAGACATATATCTACACAAAAACTTATACACAAATGTTCATAGCAGTCAAAAATACAAACAAGCCAGTTGTCCATTAAGGGATGGATGGATAAATAGAATGTTGTACATCTAATCAATAAGATACCATCTGGTGATGAAAGCAAAACAAGTATTGATATATGCTACAATATAGATGAACCTTGAAGGCATTGTACTCTAAGTGAAAGAAACCACACAAAAACTACATATCTGTTGTATGACTCTATTCATATTAAATGTTCAGAAGTGCTAAATCTATAGAGACAGAGTAAATTAGTGGTTTCCAGAGGCTGAAAAAAGGACTATTGAGGAGTGAATGGGTATGGAGTTTTCTTTTGGGAATGATGAAAATCTTTTGATGTCAGATTATGGTTGCACAATTTTGTAAGTATGCTAGAAAACATTTAATGAATACTTAAAAATTAGTAAGTCTTATGACCAATGTTAAAATAAAAATTATAAGAAAACTAACCAATAAAATCAGTGCTGAATATTTGAACACATTACCAAGTGTTATGATTTGAATATGAAACTTCCTCCATAGGCTCATGGGTTTGAACACTTGGTCCCCATCTAGTAGTGCTGTTTTGAAAGGTTGTAGAACTTTAGGAGGTGCGTCCTTCATGATGAAAGGGGGTTATGGGGGCCACTCCTTGAGGTTTATAACCCTGCCCACTTTCATTCCTGTCTCTGCTTCTTGTCTCAAATGTTATAGAATTTCCAGCCTCACAACCCACTACCTTGGTCACCTGTGCTATGGCCTCCCCACCATGATGGACTGTATCCCCTCAAACCATGAGCCAAAACACATCCCTTTCTCTCCCAAATTGTTTTTTTTTTCAAGAATTTTTACTGGGAACTTTGATATATAAACATACACAGACTGGTCATATGCCCATCACGTCATACTCTTTGGTCTCCTCTCCCTAAGCCCTGTTCCACTGAAGGCCCTCCTCAGTGGTGGTATCAGTAGTTCCTGTGGGGATGAAAATGCCTCACAGTATGTCTTCCCACTTTTTGGCTCTTACTTTCTTTTCACCCCCTCTTCCCATGTCCCCTAAGCCTTGGAGGATGTATTAGAAGTCTCCTTTAGTGTTGAGCTCTCAGCAGTCCCTTGTTTTGAGTCTCCTCACTGTCTACCATCTTCATGGAGGAGGTTCTCTGGCTAGCAGTGAGAGCAGCACTCATATTTAATCTCCCACTTCCTCTGTAATGTTTCCTAGGCCCCAAATTGTTTTTGTAAGGTATTTGGTCACACAATAAGGAAAGTAACTAACACAAAGAAAATTGGTACTGGGAAGTAGAATCATTGTTATGAATAACCTGGCCATGTGGTTCTTAAGCCTTTGGGACTGGTTTGTGGGAGGAATTTAGAAGATTTTGGATTTACATGCTAGAGAAGCCCTGGAATACTATAAGCAAAGCTTACTGGGACATTCAATGGGAAGTTCTGAAGACCAAATACCAATAGAAATGTGAACAGTGAAGACCGGGCTCCTGAGTTTTAAGAGAGTCACAAAGACTCCATTGTAAACTGGGATAGAGGTTATTCATGCTATATTCTGATAAAGAATATAGCTGCATTCTGCTCATGTCCTGAAAACTTGAATGAGACTATTTTCAAAAGCAGGGGATTTGTTTCATAGAGTAAATTCCAACACAGCATAGCATTCAGTGCTTATTTTGTTGTTTCATTTATAAAAATTCCATAAAATGTATATTTAAACTTTTTTATTGATTCTGCTATTATATTCCTCCCTTCTACTTTGCTGGAGTTCATGCTGCTGTTTGCTCATTTCTTTTTAAAAAAAATATTTTATTTATTCATTTTCAATGCAGAGAGAGAGAGAACACTAGGGCCACCACCTTGTGGGTCTGGCTTATGTGGGTACTGGGGAATTGAACCCGGGTCCTTAGGCACTGGAGGCAAGTTCCTTACCCACTGAGCAATCTCTCCAGCCTGTAAGCTATATATTAACAGAGAGAAAAATAGTGGTTTTCTGAAGATATGGGGGAGATGGACTTGAGGGAGGGATATGAAGGGGCAGAAGGAAACCTTAGGGAGTGATGAAAACTTGAAATATAAGTAAAGACTTAGCAAGTTGTGCCCTTTGGTACACTATCTGTAAATTGTGTAATTTATCATATGTTAACTATACCTCCATAATGCCATAAATAAAAAAGGAGGAAGTATTTTATAAGATTGAACTGTAAGGTCCTTTCCAGCTCTAGTTCTGTGGTGCTTATTAAAAGGAATTATCCTGAAACCTGCTGAGAGAGTTCTTTGTCCTGGAATATCTAAACCGGTGAGACACAACTGGGGCTATTGCTTGGGTTATGCAGACATACCTCTGCATACCTCTGGGACTTCAGAGAGAACCTCAAAGGCCAGGGGACAAAGCAGAGAATCACTGCATCAAGCAAGTGGGGAAGACCTTCAGTTTAGAGAAGGAAACCGGGGAAATGGCAGCCTAATGAGTGCTTCTCTTTCCAGTTTCTTTAAGTCTATGATTCAGAGGATAGGCTTGTCATGGACATTCCAGACCAGTGAGGCATCTCAAGGAAGTGAATACATAGACATCCCAGGGGAGAAAACAATGGAAGACAACATGGAAATGAGTGGCCTTTTAGGTCTATTGACCCAAATGCAAGTATCTAAGAGGATATGGAGGAAGAGGTGGAAGTGTCCCTTCCCTGCAGGAAAGGAGATTATGACTTGATGGAGTCTGGGGAAATCAAATGTAAGAAACCAAAGACCTGGAATGTCAAGCCTCCAGGGATGCCATTAGATGGATGTGTTAGAGGAGCAAGAGGAAAGAGGTACTCCCTGCCTGTTCACAGTGAAAGCCAAGAAGGCAAGAAGTAGAAGAATTCAAAGCTATGAAGCATGCTTAAAACATTGGTCAGTTAGAGAGTGCCTTAAGCCAGTGCCATGGCTGATGGATGGCCTAATGGGAAGCACCACAGACTCAGCCGAGGAGGCTGCCACTCTATACTCAGCCTGACCTGGATCACGTTTTAAAGGAAGACAGTGAAAACCCTAAATACCCAGGGTGATTCCAGGCAATATTTACACCTGAGAATGGCATTTTCTTCTTGTTTCCAGAGGATGATACATTATGAGCTTCAAGCTTGAAACAGGGAAATTGATTGTTTTTATAATTGTATAAATGTATAATTGTACATAGTAGAGTCACAGAAATTTTTCTTACCCAGAGGAATGGAGACCTCAAGTATCCTTTCCCACCTCCACCTCCATTTCCTGCATGTCCTACTCACCAGAATGGCTGCTTGCATTAGCCAGTATCATAATTCCTTAAATTAGGAAGGAATCTCATGGTTCAAGATTCCCTTTCTTCTCTATTTCTAGACAAGTGCTCTACAGCTGAGCTATATCTCCACAATCTCCATTTTCCACTCTGATTCTTACAGAATCCATTGAAGTAGGCATTGTTTTCTCATTCTGAGGTACCCTAACACAGATGTTCACACTCATTTATTTTTTCATTACATATTCATTCAGATAATGATAGAATTCTTTCTGTGTCCCAGATGCTGACTAGACGCTGAGGACAGTCAAACAGACAATCCCAGCCCTTTACCCCTATGGTGCTTCAGACAATCATTCAACACAAATCCAATTGCAAAGTATGCAAGAAACTATTGCAAAGGTATTTTAGGCAATCTGGGGTGAATGAAAGCATATGCTGAAGAGGAATTATTTGACCTTAGAAATGAGTTGATGGCTGATAAACATTAGCCAGCTGAAGGTGGGCTAGCAAAGAGCATTGGGAAGGCATTCTGTAAGGAAGGTGCACACAGGAGGGTGAGGGGCAAGAAAAGAGGCTGGTAAAGCAGATGGGGGCTCGATTATTCAGGGTCTTGAAGATCATGGTCAAGTTTGGACTCAATTCTAGGAGCCATGGAAAGCATCAAAGGCTTTCAAGTCAAGTGGAGCTGGTATGACCATTCTAGTTCCACTGAAAAAAATATGTATAAGGGCTTGAGTGGGGATGGGGTAACAGAAACATGAAGAATAGATTCGAGAGATATTTTGAGGTCAGATTGACAGAAAGTTCATGTTCTTTTGATTCCAGCATGCCAGGGATTAGGTGTGATGGTAATGGAGTGCAGTAGGCTGAATGATAGTCCACCAGAAGATATGCTTATGTGCTGGAACCTGTGAATTTGACACAGGTGATCTGAAGAATATCTTTGCAGATATAACTAAAAGATGCGATCATTGAAGGTCATCAGATGGGCGCCAAATCCAGTGATTGTCTTTATGAGAGTGAGGAGGTAGAGCACTTGCCCAGCATTAGGATACCTAAGATTTGATCTGAAGCAACACAAAATAGAAGAGTCAGACAGAAGAACACACAAACAGAAGAGGAAGAGCCTTGTGAAGATGGAGGCAGAGACTAGAGTGATGCAGCCCTTACATCATGGAGCCCCCAAAGCTGAAAAAAGCAAGAGACTCTCCCCTGGAGCTTCTTCCTTCCTTCCTTCCTTCCTTCCTTCCTTCCTTCCTTCCTTCCTTCCTTCCTTCCTTCCTTCCTTCCTTCCTTCCTTCCTTCCTTTTTCTTTCATTCTTTTTATTTTAAAAACATTTTATTTATTTATTTGCAAGCAGAGAGGGATAGAAGAGAGACAGACAGAGAGAATGGGCCCTACAGGGCCTCTAGCCACTGCAAATGGGTTCCAGATGAGTGTGCCACTTTGCACATCTAGCTTTACATAGGTACTGGGGAATTGAACTCAGATCATTAGGCTTTGCAGACAAGCACCTTAGCCACTCAGCCCTCTTTTTTCTTTCTTTCTTTCTGTCTTTGTTTCTGTCCTTTCTTTCTCTCTCTCTTTGTTTCTTTTGACAAATAATAGTTTTGTTGAAACTGTATGCATACATACATACAAGGTATATGTAATATAATGTTTTGATGCCTGTATATTTTCAAGAGCAAATGAAGCTAATTAACATAGCCATCACTTTATGGTGATAATAGATTCATCATAAAATGTTTACCCTAGAGATGTTTTTCTTTCTCTTTGTTGGTTTAATTAATTCTTAATTTTCTCCCTATGACTTTCATAATTTCAAATCTCTTTTCTTCGTAAGTGAGAAAGTATATATATATAATATAATATATATATATATTATATTATATATATGTGTGTGTGTTTCCCCGAAGTATTACCATTTTAGGATTAGTAAAGCATTTGACTCTTCCTTAATGTGCATGAGAAGTACATGAAAGATAAAACAGTGAGAACCCTGAAAGACCTCAGTCTTTGGCCAGGTTTAGGAATCAGGTGGCAATTGGTGTTAATCTCTGATTGCTACAAGTGTAAAAATTTGGATTTGGGATGGAGCAAAACTGACCCCATTACCTTTGTCTTTGCTGTTACTCTCTCAGAGCTAAAGGCTCATAACCCAACTGGTCACAGACGAAATACTGGGTCCTTAAGCACTCCTTTGCCCTGGCTCAGCACCCACATTTTCCAGATTCAAGATCATATAATACCCTGTCTGATGGAAGTCCTGATAACACTGACCAGCAGTGCAAGAGGAAGGAAGGTTTGTTGGTACATGAGACCCTGGAGATAAACCTGCTGCTAAGGGAGTGGACACCATAGCTCAGTGGACCTTGCTTGGTGAGAAAAGAATTCCCATACATCCCCTGGGTAGCAGAGTATTTATAGACCTTAGTGGAGAGGAAGTCTGGGAGACGTCATAGAGGATATGCAGAGGAAATGAAACTACCATGAAAGACAAACAAGAGGAGCAGAGATCTATATGGCTCTGGGAGAGGTCAAAAGATCAGAAGGTATTAGGAAGGATGCAGGGGAAAAGATCATCTTGGTGTGGCTGGGCTAGGCTGGGGGTCAGGGGCAGTGCTCTTCACCTTCTTGGAGGATCCCTCTTAGGACTTATTGAGCTGGTGAACAGTGCAGACAATTGAAATATGGTGGATTATCTAAGTTCCAGTGACATAATGTTTTTTCAAGAACATGGTTGGTTGGTCCACTGAGGTGTATCTATGGAAACTATGATGTCTCCTAAGTATATAAAACAACATAAGAGCATTTTGGGTTTGTAAGGCATTTTGAAGAAACATGTACTGAAGTGGATTAGCAAGGGGAAGCTGGCTATAAACATTTCCAGGGCTTTTGGAGCCCATGTGGATATGCATTAAAAGGAATCCTTGGGAAAAAATTAGAAAATGAGAGAGGTAATGCAGTATTATGAAAAATAGAATTCCTTATGATTTCGGCTCTGTGTGATTGGGAAATGAGCAAATGTAAAAGAAAAGATTTCAGTCTGTAGCCAGGATTAGGACAGAGCTGGTGACAAGGAAAAGGAGGCATTGGATATCAAAGCAAAAAGGAGAATCATACAGCTGTCTGAAGAAGAACCCCTGGAAAACTCCAATACGCACCATCAAAAAGGTGATTTTCTCCAAATGGTAATTAGGGTTTTTTGATTCACAATGTTTCAGACCATGTTCCACATACTTATCATGTTCTCCATTCTATGACCACACACACGTCAAATGCGAAGGTTAACCCAAGGACGTAGCTTAAGCATCCACCATTCTGTGGTAAGCATTGTGCTGGTTACTCTGGTAGATAAAAGTTAGAAAGCCCAATCCTAATCAGTAGAATGAGAAGGACAAAAGTTTGGTAATGAGACCTGTGGGAAATATGAATCCAAGGGTTGCTGACCACACTGACTTAGCCTCTCCTTCCCATCCCAGAAAAAATAATTGATAATTATATCATCAAAATTCATATTCTTCATTTGTGCTTAGGCAACTAATGATCATATATTATAGAACCAGTTAGCAAGGCATCAACTAACAGCTGACCTCTTACCGCCCTTCCCTCACCTACATCCTGTTAAGTAGCTGCAGTGACCCAGGAAGCTTTGAGGCGCTTCTTAAATACCTTTACCAATGTTGCCTCTATGGAACATTTTTTCTTATTAATTACACTATATCTCTGGGAGCTTACAAGGGGGGAACAACACTTGGAAGATTAATTATGAGATGCTCCAGAAGGGCTGGACTATGAACTGAAAGTCCCATTACTAACCGGAGCCACCATAAGCACATGCATAGCCAGCAGGGAGACAGCTCTCTCTGGAGATATGCTAGAAAAATATAAAGGAAAAGCAGAGATAGGAGGCCTGAGTTTACCACCAGTTTTAGTAAGCCATTTTTTCTTTCTGTGCCTCAGTTTCTTCATCTGAATAATGAGAGGGCTGGGCTCTTGCTGCTTTGAAATTTCTCTGAATGTTGGCTAGTGTAGGATAAGTTGTAATGATTTTACCTCAAATAAGGACTCCAAGTGTAGCAAACCTAGAACTAGGATTAGTATGATTATACAATTCCTTCTGTCATTCAATGAGCAATCACTGAGAATTGGCTTTGGGCAGCAATTGCTGGTCTTCTAAGCACTTAGAAGACAACAATGAAAAAAGACACAGTCTTACTATCTTAGATTGGTAAGATAAGCACATGAAATATCTACGAACATACCTAACAATGATACAATGCCCACTTTACTATGGGAACCAAGCAGTGCTTCAAGTACCTTATAGATACTAATTCAGTTAATCATCCCAATGACACAGGGAACTAGGTCCCAGCCAACTTTTCACACAAGGCACCTAAGGCTCACAAAGGGTTAATAATTTGCCTAATGTTACCCACGTAAGTTACAGAGCAGCCTTACTTCAGAAATGATGTGCTTATCTACTATGCTCTGCTACTTCCCAATTCAGGAACATAGGAGTTCGATGTTATAGGTGAGAATCAATTGATGCATGGACCAAGAAGTGCACACTTGCTTCTTGACGCACAATAAGGGGAGAATGGCCATTGAGGTGAGCTAGAGCTGAGAAATTGACTTAACCTCTGTTAGCCTCACATGACGCATCTATAAAAGGGAGATGGTAAAGAATAGACCCTATGTCATGGGTATGAGGATTAAATGAGTAAAAATATGTAAAGCATTTAAGATGGAGCTTGATACATAGCTCCAGTATATACATTTTTAGCTGTCATCATCTTCACTGTCATTATCATCATCTGTGGGGAAAGGCATAGGAATGGACTGTAGCAAGAATGTCAATTCTGAATCTTCAGTGGCTGGACTTGCAGGTGGAAAGTTGATTTTTGCAATAAAGTGAGCTCTGTGCAGGGAAGCCAGATCAAAGTCACTGAAGTATTGCCTGGCTTGAAAAAGTGGTGTTTGGTATTACTTTGGGGTAGGAATGAGCATCATACTTGGAGGGCATATCCTCAAATGACTATCATACATTAACTCCTGGAATCAAGTTCATTAATCAGCTCATCCCCAGCAGACATTGGTGCTTTGAGATAATAAGGTAGTGAGTAGTTTAGGTGGCTACTAAGAAGACAGATGTGAATGGAGCAGGGCCAACACAGAGCCCTACCTTCTTGATCCCTTCCAGGAGGCCAGAGGAAAGACCCAAAGATGGGGAGAGAAAGAAACAGGTCAGGCAAAGAAACTAACAAGGAATGAGCAACTACTGTGGAGGGAGACTGGATTAGTACTATATTTGCATTATCTCATTTAGTTGCCCAATCATGGTGTCTTTGTTCTTGCTGCTGTAACAAAATATTTGAGGCAGGGTAATTTATAATTAATAGAAATTTATTTCTCACAATTCTAAAGTCTCAAGAGTCCAAAATCAGGTTCTGGGGAAGATGGCTGACTAGCAGACACGCCATAAACCTCGGGGAAATTAAGGCCAGGGTCTTCAGCAGGGACCCAGCTCGTGGACATTAGCTGCAGCCACGAGCTGAATTCCAGGCACCTCCGAGAACAGGATCTGCATGACTGGAAGCCGGCAGCGTGGAAAAGAGCTTGCAGGAGGCAGTGAGTCCTCAGGGCAGGCTGTGCCGAAAGCCTGCCGCCTGAGCCTCTCATTTGGCGGGGCGGCTTTCCTTGGGTTTTGGTCCCCACCCTCCCGCCCTCTGTCTATCCCGCCCCTCCCGGGCACTCACCTGTCTTTCTCAACTTTTTGTCGGTTTTTAAAATTTATTTCTGATATTAATATTCTTTCTCAATTGACCATCGGTACATAGCCCCTCCCCCCACCCTTCGGCCTCCAGCGTGTCTGCTCGCCTCTCCATCAGGGGTTCCGTCGTAGCCCCACCTCCCACAGTCTGCTGCGTCCCTACCCGATCCTTCTACTTCTACTTCTGTCTCTCTTCCACCGGGAACAGGGGCTCCTTTGTACCCCCCCATCCCCGCCCTCCAGTGGGTCTGCCGTGCCCCTCCCCCATCGCTTTTTTTTTGTCTCATTCTCTCTTTCACCAGGACCCGGGGCTCCTCCGTAGCCCCTCATCCCGCCATCAGCCATGCCCCTCCCCCATTGCTTTCTTTTTCTTCTTCTCTCTCTCTTTCACTGGGACCGGGCGCTTCTTCGTAGCCCTGCCTCCCGCCCTCCGTCTGCCCCGCCCCTCCCCATCGTTTTCCTTTTTTCTCTCTCTTCCACCAGGACGGGGGCTCCTTCGTAGCCACCCACCACCCTCCAGCGTGTCTGCCGTGCCCCTCCACCATCACTTTTTTTTTTCTCACTCTCTCTGTCACCAGGATGGGGGGGGGCTCCACCGTAGCCCCTCCTCCCACCATCAGCCGTGCCCCTCCCCCATTGCTTTCTTTTTCTTCTCTCTCTCTTTCACTGGGACCGGGGGCTGCTTCGTAGCCCCTCCACCCGCCCTCCATCTGCTGCCCCCCTCCCCCATTGATTTTCTTTCTTCTCTCTCTTCCACCGGGACGGGGGCTCCGTCGTAGCCCCTCATCCCGCCCTCTATCTGCCGCGCCCCTCCCCATCACTTTTTTTAAATTTATTGTCCATAATGAGTTACATTATTTAGTGGGCAAACCTTGCATTGTTATCCCAACTTCCCCAATTCCCCCCTCCCCATCCCTGATCAGTTGTATATCCTCCTACGTGGGCTGTCTGAATTAGTCCTTGTGGCAAGGGATCCTGTATATCTTAGTACTCATCCTGGTCTTCCTGGCCCAAGTGAGTTGTTACTGATGGGTGCCATGCCTCCGGACAGTCTCCCCCACCACGGCTCTCACAATCTTTCCGCCCCCCTTCCGCTCAGTTCCCTGAGTCGTGGTGGGTGAGTAATAAGGCTGCTTTAATGTTGCGAGCTTAGGGGTCCTTGTGTCGAAAATCCTTGGTTTCTGTCTCAATGGCCTATCCTGTGTTGATTGAATGACTGTGGTTATAGGTTCCTTGTTCATCATTCATTGTCTGCT
>PVHP010016513.1:0-35725 GCA_004024765.1 Zapus hudsonius
ATTTTGTGAAAGATATAGTCATGGTTTCTGTCACCAAATAGGGAAAGGCTAGTGAAGTTTGTGGAGAAAAACATAAAATATAGGGGTGTTTGGCCTGTTTTGTTTGTTTGTTATTTAACTGTATGGCAGTTGGTTATATGAATGTGGAATTCACATGCTTTGGACCTCAGATATGAATGGAAAGTCCTCAACATCCCCACTGGAGACTAAGTCTGTGGTTTTGGATGAGTCTGTCAGGGAAAGTTAGAGATATGAAAGAGACCTGAATACTGGGCTGAATCTATATGACCTAAGCTCCTTGAGCAATGTGTGGAGAGAGCAAAATAAAATCAGCTGAAGAAGAAGAAAAAGCACTTTCCAGTGATGGAGGAAGAAATCCCAGGCTGTTAATATTTAGTAGTTGAGGGAGGAGAATTTCTAGAAGGGAGTGGAGAGGGAGAACCAATCACTGTGTTGAATTAGGATGGAGTCATCAAAACATGTCCACAGAACACCTTGACTTGTGGCATTCCACAGCGTGGTGCTTCTTGATTTTGTTGTTGTTTTGAGGAAGGGTCTCACTCTAGCCCAGGCTGATCTGGAACTCACTCTGTAGTCCCAGGCGGGACTTTAAACTCAAACCTTAAAATTTACTCCCTCTGCCTCCTAGTGCTGGGATTAAAGGCCACCACGCCTGGATGATTTTTTTTTTAATTGAGAATTTTAATACATAAACATACTGAAAGTTGATCAGAATCCCCTCCTTCACGCTCATTCCACCAAACCCTGTCTCCTTCCTCTGCTTTCATTCTTGCTGTCATCCTTCAGATCAGAATGGTGACGGGCTCAGTACTGAGTAGTTCTTGTGGAGTTAAGACATCCACTGTGAGGTCTTGCATCGTGTCAGCTTATGAATAGAGGACAGTGCCTAAAGTATTCGTTCCTACCCTGTGGCTCTTACATTCTTTCCATGCCTTCTTCCTTAGACTTCCAAACTCCCCCAAGTGCTGAAAGTTCGAGGCTGATGAGAGCTCATTGCTCAAGGAGAGGCTAAGAGCAGAGCAGGAGATGGAGGGGAAGACACAAAACAGTCTGTGGAAACAACTTTCGGGAAGTTTGTTTTGAAGAGAGAGGGACAGACTGGGGGTGGGGGATTGAAGGAATTAAGGGATCAACAATTGACAGTAATTGATGGCCCTGTAGGGATTCCAATTTCAGTGAAAACCCCAAGTTCTAGGCTTGATCTATGGAGACTGAGGTTGAGGGGAACTCAGCAGAGTTGGAACTCTGGGGCATGATGGAAGAAGGCTTTGAGATGTGGACCAAGGCAGCTTGGGGAAGGTATGTAGCAGTATTGGAATGCAGTCTAATGTTGGTTGACTGATGAAGGCCGAATTATCAGTAGTGATCTATCTTAAAAACAAACAATCAATCAAACAAACAAACAAACAAATGGGATATAGTGAGATACAGACTCCCAAAGAAAGATGTCTGGCCTATTTGCTGACAATGGCAGTCCTGGGGAGCTGTTTCTTTGGTTTCTATAAGGCTTGGTGTCCTGGGTGGGGGTGGGGGCGGGGCACTTCTGCTTAACTCCCCAAGCATTGGGTCTCAGAACATAGTCTCCCTAAGTCCCATGAGATGATTTTTGAAGTGTCTTGGTAATGATTCTACCCCTGTGTTATAGGACTGGTCACCCAGAAACATCAGAGCATATCAGGAATGGCTCATTCTTCACTTTGAATGCATTTTCCCCTATAGCATCCGTTAATATAATTCTCAGATAAATGTTCTTCTGTTTACAAAAGAACAAAATCACCTCGTGAAGGTACCCATTGAGAGACTCAAGGAATTGCTTCTTTTCCAGTTTTCTACCTGCCATTCAGACGACTGATGATTCTATTTTCTGCTTTGAAAGCGATAAATGTATTTAAATCTTATATCACTGTAAAGGTCACCTTTTCAATACACCAAAATTAGCAACACATAACTGTGGGTTTCTTTTCCAGTTAAGTCTTTAAAAAAAGACATGAATCTGACCAATTATAAACACACACACACACTCACGATCTAACAGTATATTATATCTTATAGCTTAAAATATCAAATACTATCTAACATCTTTAAAATGACATTTAAAAATGTCTGTTATGTGGGTGGCCATATTTTTTGTTGCAAAATGGCTATTGCTGTTTTATAGCCTATCACAGCCAACTTTATTACATATATTTCTTGAGAGCTAAGAAGGTACATTTAAAAAATCCTGGTTCCTTTATTATAAAGTATTTCAAATCTGTCACCCATGGATATCCTTAAATCTTTTGTGGGTAGCTATTTATATTTTCAGTCTGTACTATCTTTTGCAATAAAGAATTTTGTAGTCTGTTATTTCTTCTGGATGAAATAAAAAATTATTTTACCTAAAGTTCAATTGTATCTTACAGGTTTTTAACCTGTCTTTAATTTTTAAAAAATATTTTTCTTATTTGGAGAGAAATGGAAAGGAAGAAAGAGAAAGACAGAGAAAAGGGAGGGAGGGAGAAAGGGAAAGACGGAATGAGAATGAGCATGGGCATGCCAGGGCCTCTTGCCATTGCAAACAAACTCCAGATTCCTGTATTCCTTTGTACATCTGACTTTACATGGGGAGTTGAACCTGTAACAACAGACTTTGCAAGCTGGTGCCTTTAGTGGCTGGACAATCTCTCTAGCCTCTATCCTTATTTTTTTTTTTTTATGGTTTTATACTTAAGAAAAAATACAAAACTAATTATCTTGCCTTTATCTTCTAACCACACATGTTTTACACTTCTTGATGATGTTTTAAAAATTAAAAATATATCCAGAGCTGGGGGAGTATAAGACACCACCAGACACTCCAGTTCTGGTGGGTTACTTCCTACTGTAAAAAGTTAAATAAATGAATGCATGTGATCACAACTCTGCTCCCTCCCCTGGAGAGATGGAAGGAACCAAACAAAGAATTCCTAATTCTAGACAATTACTCTTCCATTGAGGCACATCCCCACCTTTCTTATGCTAATATTCTAGCTTTTACTTTCTAAATTAAAAAAAAATAGCGGACACACTCAGCTATTTATGTGGACAGTTTCAGGCATGCTCTGCTTTGTTAAATGAGATGATAGGAAAGATGCTTTAATGTGGTTATAAAATTTTATAGGGTTTTACTACCAAGAATATATCAAGGGAAAAAAAGGGAAACATACCACACCATTGAATCTTTTGATAAGTATTCAGTGTTGGCACTTTCTTTTTGTGTTCTAGTCTTACTAATAATCAAGCACAGAACTTTACTCTGATTTTGTTTTCTCTCTTTTTAAATTTTCTTGCTTGTGTGTGTGTGCACGCATATAATGTGATGTGCAATAGTTATGCACACATGTCTCTAGGTGCCCCATGCTCTCCCTAAGTTGGGGGCGCTCACCTACAAGGGTTGGAGGAGAACGTCTGGTGACCTTCATTCTTCTGCCCACTGTTCTGATAGCAGAGCCTGCTGCTTTGGGCGAGTCTGGGTGCTTCCCTGGTCTCTGCACCCCTTTGCAGGACTCAGTTTACAGGCACATGTGGCCATACCCAGTTATTTAGGTGGGTTTTGGAGATTTGAACTTGGGTAGTTTCAGGCTTGCTCAGGAAGTGCACTTGACCTCTGAGCCATCTCTCCAGCCCTCTGTGTTGGTTTGATCTGAAATTAATACTTGCCTCATTTTTGTATGTCCTTTTCTAATTTTTCTCACATTTTTATCCAGGAACTTGACAGTACAATTTTCTACCAAGTCAATCATGTTGAACACTCTATCACTTCTAATATTGTTATCTTGGAGATGCCTCTCTTGGAGTCTAGTATGCTTACAAGACACCATACTGAATGGCCTTTTCTTTTCCCCAAGAGAGGAAGCTCCGTTCCTTACATTTGGTGGCTGAGTTTTATATATATATATATATATATATATATATATATATATATATATGTATGTATGTATGTATGTATGTATTTTTGAGGTACTTCCTCATTTTGTTTGAGTGTATCCTTCACGAGTTTTGTAAAGTATGAGCAGTCAAAATGAGGATGGTAGCCCTCACCTGGTCTGCTGTGAACTTGCAGCCTCTTCTTGGTTCGCTCTCTCCCCCTTAGCCGGGAGTCCATGTCTTCTCCTGGTGTTGGGTCTCTTGTTTCTGTGCTCATCAGGTTTTTCCTCCTCATGATTTGCAAAGTGCTTTGAAAAGTGTTGTGTGACAGCAGGTCTTAAAGACATGTTTCACGAATAGATTTTATAAATGCTATCATTTATAAAATGGAGATTTGTAACATTCCTGCCCATAGTTAGTAGAATAGATGGGCAGACAAGAAATCTGTACGGTATTGTTAAAATAAAATTTGAAGTGAAACTAGGTCAGAATCCAAGGGCTTTTTCAGAATAAATGTGATTAATTTCTATTATATAAGGAAGAGAATTGACCTTTTATGAGCTCAGAATAAGAAAACTTAACTGGAAAGAAATAGTCTCAAAGAGGGGATTCTTTAACCCTTAATAGGTTTGGTGTGGTTTTGTCAAGTGGAGATGATAAGGACATTTTAATATGGACATAAAATGGTTATACTGCCAAGAATATTCTAGAAAAAAAAAGGAAACATACCACTTTGACCTGGACAGATTATAGAAGAAGAATAGAGAATTAAGTTGGAAAAAGAAATTATGGATAGATTATAGAGGATGTTACATTCCATGTATGAAAATTTGGAATTATTTTTTTTCACAAAAACTATTGGAGATATTTTTAGTGAATAAAAGCTATAATGACAGAGGCATTTTGTAAAGTCAGATTAAAGAAATCATAGAATGTAGACTTTTATGCCGGGCTTCTTTCACTTAGCAGAACACATTTGAAAGTTTATCCATGCTGATGAATGTAGCTTGTTCTGGTTACTTACTGATATTCCTTTGCTTGCATAGATCATATTTCTGTAAACCCTGGCACATAGACTTTATGTGAACGTATGTTTTCATTTCCCTAAGGGGAATGAAACCTAGGGGTAGAGGGGTTGCTGGGTGGTGTGGGAAGTGCATGATTGCCTTTATAACATATTGTCAGCTGATTTTCAAGATGGATCTACTATGTTACACTCTTGTCTGTGCTGAGTTGGAGTTGAAGTACATTTTTACCAGTAATTAGTATAGTCACTTTTGGAAAGCCTGAGTGGTACCTCATTGTACGTTGACTACATTTCTCTATGACTAGTGATGGTAAGTATCATCATTCCATGCGTAGTGGCTTAGCTATTTAAGTCTTTTACTCTCTTCTTCACACCCCCACCCCAAGGTGGGGTCTCACTAGCCCAGGCTGACCTAAAACTTGCTCTGTCTTCCCAGCTGAACTTGAGCTCACAGCAGTCCTCTTACCTCTGCCTCCACAGTGCTGAGATTAAAGGTGTGCACCACCATGCCCAGGTTACTCATTTCTTTAAAGGATATGCAGACATATAAAAAATTCTTCAGGCCTAGCAAGATGGTTCTGTGGGTAAAGGTGCTTGCTTGCTGCGGGGCTGGATTCAGTTTTTCAGTACCCACACGTTCCAGTTTCTCTTTTCTTTTTTTAAAAAAATATTTTCTTTATTCATTTTCAAGCAGAGAGAGAGAGAGAGAGGACAAGCAGACATTCTTTCTTTGCATAAGGCAGATCAAACAGGTAGGAGGATAGATGATAATGAATGGATTAATAAGTACCTTGGTGGATAGAAAAATACACAAGTGAGATCCATGTTAGACATGCTGCTTATTGTAATGTAATTCATATACTGTGAAACTCACCCTTGCAGAGCGCATGACTTGGTGGTTTTAGTGCATATTATACAACCATTTAGAAAAGTTTTCACTCCCAGAAGAGATGCCATACCAGATAACAATCACTCTCCATTTCTGTAGCCTCTAGGCCCAGTTAACAAGGGATCTGCTTTTTCTCTATATGGATTTATTTATTTAGTTAGCTAATTCCATTTATGTGCAATTTGTGCAAAATGTGTTTTTAAAAATTTCATATAAATGGGATCCCACAATATGTCTGGCTTCTTTCATTTTAGCATCCTCTCCTTTAGCACTGAGTACTTTATTCCTTTTTCTGACAGAGTAATCGTTCATGTATTAGTATGTAACATTTGATTGATCAATTCTTCTTTCAGCGGATGAACATTAAAGTTGTTTCTGTTATTTGGCTATTGTCAATTATGCTGTTCTAAACAATTCTGTATAAGATGTCTGTGGGCATGTATTTCCAGTTTTCTTGGGTTTAAATATAAATAATCTAGGAGTACAGTTGTTTGTGCCCATTTAAAAAATTTTATTTATTTATTTGATAACAAGAGAGAATAATTTAGCATGGGTGCACCAGGGCCTCCTGCTGCTGCAAATGAATTCTAGATAGATGAGTCAGTGTCTATATGTGTCTGGCTTTATGTGGGTACTGGGAAATCAAACCCAGGCCATCAGGTTTTCTGCTGAGCCATCTTTCATAGCTCATTTTTAAAACTGATTTGTTATCTCATTATGGACCTCTGAGATCTATGAGACTTTAAATGTTGAATTTATAGGTGTGCTTATCTTTTAATTCAAGTACTTCCAGTATAACAATGTAGACTTAATGAAATATTTATAAAACCCTGTTTGTCCAGTGCCTTAACAAATATTATTAAATCAACTTGAATTGACTTTATTTTCAAATATGTAAAGTACGCCTTTCAAGTTAGTGTTTTCTTGGCAGTGCTGGTAATGGGACCACCATCCTGCATATGTAGGAAAGTTCTTTACCACTGAGTGATGCATTCTAGCCACTATATCATTTTTTTTTAAATCTTAAATAAATTCTAGAGTTTTGTTTCTTTCTAGAATTCATTTAGTCACTGAGGCTTGAATGTGCATTGATTAGTATACATTTTACTATGGAATTAACATGAATCTATGGGAGAGGAAATTAATGTACAGATATGAGATATGAAATGTAGGCAGAGTCATTTTATGATATGGATGGGATTTGGTTAAAATTTACATGTCTCTGTTCCTCTCATGCCTCACCGTTCACTGGGCCCCTTTGCCAAGGATTATTCCAGATCTGCATATAAATAAATCACCATTCCAGTCAATAACTTAAATAAAAGTTCCTCTGAGGCTGCCTTGTAATTTTTTTTTTAACAAATGAAGGTTTAAATACAGTTTATTGTATCTCTGAGTGGATATTATGAGATAATTTATATATATGTATTTGTTTTATTATTATTAATATTTTATTTATTTATTAGAGAGAGTGAGAAAGAGAAAGAGGCAGAGGGCCTCTAGCCACTGCAGATGAACTCCAGACACATTGGCTACTTTGTGCATCTGGCTTTATGTGGGTACTGGGGAATCAAACTCAGGTCCTTCTGCTTTGCAGACAAATGCCTTAGCCACTAAGCCAATCTCTCCAGCCCTGTCTTTTAATTTTTTTGTTTGTTTTGGGTCGCCATGATATGGAATGTCACCTGTAAGTCACAGAGCCTGTCACGTTGTCTTCCAGCGTTGCTGACAGACAGAGTGACTTGGAGGCCGAGCTGAGGACAGTGCAGGCCTCTCGCAGAGACCTGGAGAACTTGGTGAAGTGGCTTCAGGAAGCGGAAACCACAGTGAACGTGCTTGCAGATGCTTCTCAGAGGGACAGCGCTCTTCAGGACAGTGGCCTGGCCCAGGATCTCCAGCAGCAGATGCGAGTAAGTGCCTGGGCAGCCATCTACAGCTGCTTACAGTTTCAAGGGAGGCTGTCCCCTCATTTACTTACAAAATCCACGCTCCCCTGTGAATTGTTGGTTTCTGGGAATACGATACATAAAATGCTTCTATACTTCACATTAGAGAGGCACCTTGTTTATGGAAGTAATAATTGTTTATTTTGCATTAGAGGCTCAACCACCATTCTGTCATTTAAAGCCTTTTATTTATTTTTTTAACCATTAGTGTTATTAAATTTTAAATTATAAGGGCATTTTCCCTTAATATGAAATTGTTTCTTTCCTTGCATATTATAAAAACTGTACATCTCCGTGGCTTGGTTCCTAGCCAGGGCTATTATTAGACTTTGAGGGTCTTCATTTTATGTTTTTGCCTGAGAACTATGATTGCACATATGGCCTGAAGTTCCGATCTTTCTTCTATAAGAAATGTGGTAATGCAAAACCTTTGCTTTAAACAAATCCATGAGAAATTTTATGACACATGTGTGAAGCATTTTCCCAACTGCAACCATTACTACTTTCCTTCACTCTCTTCAGTCTCCCTACCTTTGTTTTCTATGTGGATTGACCCAATCCCTGTTTGGCAATATAAATACATATTTATCACAGTTGATTCGAATGGGAATGCATGTGCCCCACAGCCTCAGGAGGTATTTTTGATGAAAGTTAAGCTTCCTGCTGAAGTCTCCAGCATCCTGCTGGGGGTAGTGTCACTGGGGGGTTATTCCTCGGGTCCAGCCTTCAGGTGTATTTGGGGCGGATCTTCATTCCAGCCTCTGGTGGGTTCTGTGTTGCTGCTTGTTGGTGTCTGCTTGCTGTAGGTATGTGTCTCTGCTTGGATCTATGGAAGTAAGCAGCTTCTTCCGCCATTGATGGAGCTTCCCCTGGATCTGTACGCCTGAAGTAAACTCCTTCCCATAAGTTGTTTCTTGTGAGATATTCATCTCAGCAACATTGAGCTGATTCCAACAACCTCCCCAGTTGCTCACATGGTTCTTTAAGCATGGAGATATGTTTGTACAGTGCTGTGGTGCAAATCCACAGTTTATACAGACTCTGACTTCTCTAGTGGAGAGTCCATACGGATGAGCATTTCTTTTTTTTTTTGCTTGTGTGTGTTGGTGTGTGCATGGTGTGTGTCTGTGACATATGCATGTCTATGTGTCCATTGATGGTCCGTGTGCATGTCTGTGGTTGGTGGGCTTACCTGTGGTGTCCTGCTCCATTGCTTCTTTGTATGTTCTTACCTGGCCAGGTCTCTCATGGATCCTGGAGCCTGTGGTTTTTACCTGAGCTGAGCTGTTGTGATTACAGGTCTCTGCTCCCCTCCAGGACTGGGATTCTAGTCATGCGTGGCCTCACCCAGGTGTTTATGTTGGTCCTGGGAATTGAACTCAAGCTCCTTCACAGGCCTCCTCAGGCCCTCGTCCTTGAACAGAAGAGCTCTTGATTGGCTGATGAGCTATCTCTCCAGCCCTGATGACCAGTTTTGAATCCATTTTTAGGAATGTCAACAGATATGAGAATCTGCCAAAGGGCCTACAAACTTTCTTTGAACTATTCTTATACTTGACATTTTTTAAAATTTTGGAATCACTCACTCCATTTAAAAAATTAAAAAGCTTTTAAATGAATCTGTTTGGAGTAGGCTTATGATAAGCTTATCCCCATGCTGTGTCTCACAGTGAGATTAATGAAAAATGTCTGTTTACTTACATGACTTATTTATTGCACTCTATATTTGTGACTTGGTTGTGAGGGTGGCCTGGCAGAGATCAAATCAGAGTTAAATGTGTATTTTTTTAAAATCTTATTCTCTGGAGTTGCATAGGTCACCATTAATTTTAATTGTTTTAATATTCAGTGTTGATTTGATTTTTAGGAGGTTTACATAGTGCCCTCAGTGTGGGTAGATGATAGATTACCTTATTCTCTTATGGCTCAAACAAACACCTATAGCCTGATTTTTTTTTTCGAGGTAGGGTCTCACTCTAGCCCAGGCTGACCTGGAATTCACTCTGGAGTCTCAGGGTGGTCTTGAACTCACGGTGATCCTCCTACCTCTGCCTCCCGAGTACTGGGATTAAAGGTGTGCGCCACCACGCCCGGCCTAGCCTGATTTATAAGTGTTCACAAATATTTAATTTATGTGACGGTGTTAATTTCATCAGATATTTAGATTATTCATTTGAGTAAGTAACAATTTACAGACAGCAAAGACAACCTGTAATGAGTCCCAGCAAAACACAGGCCTGTTGGAGATTTAATGATGTTTTCTGAAACATTTTCTCTTAGGATATATTCTTATCATAGCCCCAACTCCTCTCAATATTTAATGAATATTCAAACCATGGGAGAAATAAATTTAAATAGAAATGTTAAGACTCTCTTTTAAATAAAAATAACCAAGCTCAGGCTAACTTGTCTTATGCAAACAGCAACAAGAAAAAAGACTGTTGACTGAAAATATGAAAATATAACGTGTACAGTAATTGCTTCTCAAAAATTATTTAATGCTCCTAAAAATAGCCTGTTTGGGTTCATATACAGTATGAACAAGGGCCTTTGCTAACAGCCTACTCAGATCTCTGTTTATGCAAAAATAAATACGGGCCTTTATGTTAGTATTTTTCACATTATGGCAATTTACATGACTTCACTCCCTGGCTCCTGTAAAGGCTCTGAATTTTACAGTATTTTCTCCATTTTACTAAAAAAATAATCCTTGACTGAAGAGATGGCTTAGCGGTTAAGGTGCTTGCCTGCACGCAGAAGGACCTGAATTTGATTCCCCAGAGCCCATGTAAAGCCAGATGCACAAGAGGGTGCGTGTGTCTGGAGTTCATTTGCAGTGGCTGGAGGCCATGGCGTGCCCATTCTCTCTCTCTCTCTCTCTCTCTCTCTCTCTCTCTCTCTCTCTCTCTCTCTCTCTCTCTCTCCTCTCTCTGTCAAATAAATAAATAAACTATTTAAAAAAATAATCCTTATATGACTTTATTTTTGCACCTTATAGAGAGACGATGGCTAGATACTTGGTCCCTATGGCTGAGACATAGGAATAGGCTGAGACAGATTTCTGAGACACAGGAATTTGAGTTTTCCCCTGGCCTTGTGTATTATTCTCATTTGTGCCAATGGCTTCTTCTGGAATCCTGCTTGCAAATGCAGAGGCGTGTTTTGAAGAAAACGAGTGTAACAAACCACTGAAATCATGAAATAGATTTTCCGACACCGTCTCTAGTAGTGGTGGGCTTCCTCTGCGTGGTCTGGTCAACATGGACTGGGGACCTTGGCATTTTTGTGTTCCGTGCCCAGCTGGTATATGTCCCAGTATTTAAATGGTACATCCTCTGTTTATATTTGCTTCATTCTTGCAATACAACAACAACAATGTAAGGCCACACAGACTATTTCATGGGCAGGAAGGTTGTATTATATTCAGCTTACAATGGGTCTCCAGTAGACTGTGATAAAGCAGATTTTGGACGCACAGTGGACGTAGAGTTGAATTTCTTGGATGTGGTACACTGCGTGCCATTTCCGTTCAGGGTGGATGGCCATATGGAGTTATGTACTTCTGTTCATTGTCCTGATGCGAGGCCAGGCCAGTGGGGTCTTTCAGCAAGAGCAGACCTGATTCTCTGGGGCTCCCAAGGGTGAGAGCCATGCACGGAGATCTTGTGCACCTGCCTCAGTATGTTCTACTCAACCTGTTAGTCACAGGGAGAAGTCCCAAGGGAGTTTAAAGAGTGAGGCATGGAGAAGTAAGTCTGCTTTCTGGAGTTGAGCTGATGGCCTTGTGAGGAAAGGATTGCTGTGGTCACCAGTGACCCTGCAGAGATGACAGTGAGCAGAAATGAAGGCTTCTATTGGGTGGGTCCCTAATGGAAGGAGGTGGGGGTGGGGGACAGGGAGGAGAGGCCCAGAGCAGAGGTTCATGTTTGCAGGGTGGATGGCCAATTCCACTGGAATTAGATAGAAAGGAGCCTTTGAGGAGCAGCCCGAGGTGCCTGGTGAGCTGAGTGCATTTGGCCACACGTGGAGAAACTTACTGATTTACTGTTTTTATGTGGAAAGCTCCTGTTGACTTTATCCCGTTCATGAATTCAAACACACTTATCTTAATTTTCCTGGCCATTCTAGGACATTAATATTTTAATTCCGTGTTTAAGCTTTGCACTTTTTGCGTTGCTTTGATCCTTGGGTGAAATTCTGAGATCCCGTTGTCTTTCTGGAATGCTGTGACAATTGATAGCTAGTTTTGCTCTGCCAGTTTGTGTCCTGTCCTGTTATGTATATTATGCTGTGTTTCCATCTCCAGAGCCTTGAGCCACAGAGAAAGGTTTCCTACATTGTTGACTGCTCTCCTGCAGTGTGTTGGGGGCTGGGGGAGGTGGGAAAGTACCTCTCTTTTGCAAATGCTACCTGCTGGCTCTGCAATAAGAAGTTCACAATTTGAGCACCCCTAATTCAAAAATCTGAAATCTAAATGCTCTAAACTCTAAACTTTTCCAACATGATGCCATGAGTGGAAAATTCCACTCCAGGACACTTTGTTCTGGACATAAAATGATTAAAATACTGTACCCCCTGGGTATGTGAACCATAAATGACTTCTGGGTTTATACCCCAAGGACATCTCTTTGTGCATATGCAAATCCTGCATTCCGGAGTCTAAGAAAATCTGAAACCCCTCTCCCTGCATTTCAGATGTTTCTAGCAAGTCTTCTGGCTGTGGTTCCCATGCTGTTCATGTATAGGTGATAATTCAGTTGTTCTTAGTATAATCAGAGGGGCGCAATCATGCCATTTCTCGGTCACCTCGGAGATCAGCTCCCTCCCTTTAGCCCCAGTTGCCCATTTCCAGCACCCAGTACCTCAGGGGTTATTCTCCAAGCCCAGTTCATCAATGGACTGTTGCTCTGCTTTTGGCTGTGACAGATGCTGACACCCTCAGCCTCACCAGAGGGAGGCAGTATAGATACAGTCGAGATCCTCAGCAGAACGCTAGGAAAAGTCCTTAAGTGACTTTAAGTCTCGCTAAAATGAAGCGCTGAGAAGACATGGGAAGTAAAAGAAGAAAAGAATCTTTTGGGAAAGATCTTATATTTGTTTTTCAATTTGAAGGATCCTGATGTTAAGGAGAGGTGAACTGGCAGGTGGTTAGTTTGGGCTAGCTCCTGGGGGCATTCCCCAGGCGGTTAGTGTGGGCTAGCTCCTTGGGGGCATTCCCCAGGCGGTTAGTGTGGGCTAGCTCCTTGGGGGCATTCCCCAGGCGCTTAGTGTGGGCTAGCTCCTGGGGGCATTCACCAGGCGCTTAGTGTGGGCTAGCTCCTGGGGGCATGCCCCAGGTGGTTAGTGTGGGCTGGACCCTGATTCATGAGAAACGTCTGGGTTTTATGCCCAGTTGTGCCCCTTGACACATCCATTCAATCATCCTGTGATATGTGCTCATGGAATGACACTGTCCCCAATTGGTATAAGGGCAAATGGCATCTCAAACATACATATATATATGTACACACATACATACACACACAGACATAATGCCCCTAAATTCAGCACTGTTTCTTTATATGATACAATTATAGTCATATTTCCTGTTCATAAAATTAAAGCAGCTTTATGGCAAATAAAATGAGAGCACGAAGATGCTGTCCAGGGGAGTGAAGTGAGAATTTGCAATGTTCTGTTATCCATCGCAGACTATTAACTTTGCGGTTTATTTCTAACGGAGGCTTCCTCCTAGACAGGCACCTGGGAGCCCATGGGATGAGCTCTGGGGTTGGGATATCCCAGCTAAAGCCTCATTCCTGTAGTAAAAACACGCTTAGTTGTGCTCTCCCTGGTTTGTACCGGCTGGGTCTCATCTGCAGGTGGTTTATTAGCTTTGGATGTAGGAGCCAGCAGCAGCATCCTTAGGACCGGCTTCCCTGTGCTCTTGGCAGGATGATTTCCACCCGCATCTCTTATTCACTCATTCTGCAAGCAGGACCAGAGCTGCGGTCAGTGGGGAGCGCAGCACCCCTCTTTGGAGAGTCAGGTTCCTCAGCACTCTGCCCCCGCTTGCAGAGCTGCTGGGAGGGAGGCGGTGTGGAATGCCTTCCCCGGGGACGTCTGCTTTGTATCTGCAGCTTGAATGTCTCACTTACTACGTCTCGGCTAGGAGGAGCGCTTCATCTCTGGCTGCGCTGGGCTGAGCAGGTCCTGGCTCTGAGCATCTGCTGGGCGTGGGGGGATGTCCCGGGGGGCTGTCTGGATTGACGTTTGTCTGTGCTTTTCCAATTGAGAAGAAGTTGAAGGAATCTCAGCTTCCTTTTTTTTTATCCTGAGGACCTAAGAGCTCTGTATCTTTCAAGTGCATTTCTGGAAAGGAGCATGCTCAGAGAACTGGCAAATCGTTGCCCACTGACCGGGAGGAAATGATCACCGAGGCTCGTCATTTATAATGCAAGTTCTGAGGTGTCTTCACAAGTGTGGTAAACTTAAAATGATGGCCGTGGTGAGGACATCTCTGCAGAAAGTTGTGGTTCTGTTACATCGCTTACAAAGGATGGCCGTTTCTTCTCCCCGGTACCAGAAGCTCTGTAAGGTAACTGGCAGCCTGGAAGCAAGGAGCTGGGGTGTCTGACAGTTGAGCTAGGAAAACTAATCTTTCAGATCCTTGGGAGGAAAAAGAAAAATACCCTGTTAAAAAAATTGCCTCATTAAATTTTGTTTAATATGCCGAAACAAGTACTTTTTCAGTATACATTTTATTTTACAATCAACTCAACCTTGTCTTCTGAGATGAGCTGGGTAGAAAACAATATGATAAAACTATATTCCCTAATACCTGTTACCTCTAGGCTACCTTGGCAGTATAGTATTGTCGGATGGCACAGTAACCTTATGTAAACCTCAGGAAGATAATAGAGTTAAAAATAATCTTTCAGTAGACTGCTTAAAATGTTAATCTTCTTATAGCTAAATATTTTTCAGTTAAGAAAATGAAAGCATAATCAGAAGCAAGTTTAACCCCCTCATCAAGCATCCCTTATATTCTTGGAATCTCCATATATTAGAGTTAAACCTGAATGACTTAATATCCTTTGGACAGGAGGGTTAAGTAGAGTCTTTGGATGGAACTTGTTTGACAGTTGTGTGTTCCTAACACTACGTCAGCTGCCCTAAATATAAACTGGCTCCTGCAGTGTTTCAAGTTAGCTGTTGTATTATTGATCAATTTTGTTATTCACATGAAGCTTGTACTTTATTTATTGCAAAAATAAAGCTATATAATATAGAAGGAGGAGACTAACAGTAATATTAAGTCAGTTTTTTTTTCTTTGTTTTTTGAGGTAGGGTCTCACTCTAGTCCAGGCTGACCTGGAATTCACTCTGTAGTCTCAGGGTGGCCTTGAACTCACCGCGATCCTCCTATCTCTGCCTCCCAAGTGCTGGGATTAAGGGTGTGCACCACCACACCCGGCTTTACATTGGTTTTTATACCACCATATACCCTTCTCAGTGTCACTCTCCAGGAAGAAGCTTGGTCTTTTAACTGAGTTATAATTGGGAAGGCAGCCTCCTAGACATGATTTTTTGACAATACAAAATTTGACATGTTGAAGCATTGAGACTCTGCTTACATGCCAATGGATGGGGGACAAGGAAGAAGTATCCTATTAGCTTGATCCATCACGTTACTGTTTTGTACAGTAGTTTGTTGAATTAAATGTATTTCTACCCAGAAACTTTTACTGTTTGAGGAGATAGATAGAGGAAATAGGACACTCTTTGCAGAAATACCTAAATTATTTGCATTTGTAGAAAGTGAATTAAAAGTTAATACAAGTTGATAATTCACTTGTAAAAGTTCATACAACTAATTATTGGAACGCGTTGTTGTTTCGTGTACTTTATAGAATAAATGTGTACTGGTAAAGTATAGTTTTCACAAAAGACAGTTTAGATAACAGGGAAGAAAAGCTCAGGATTATATGTAATTTTGTTTCTATAACTGTCAGTGTAAACATACAAATCAATAATACATGTTATTTTATTCAAATAAGATGTAACCATATGAGTCACTAACATGTATTTCATTTTTAAGCTATCAGTATAAATAAACACATGAAGCGTTCTTTTAAAAAATATCTGGGTCATGTTTTCTCAAGCACTTCTACAAATCCTTTCCTAAAACTGGAGGATTTTTTAAAGTCATGTGATGAAGGTATGACCCTAGTCCTAGGTATGAGGCATCGGTCAAGTGCTGTAGGAAGTTACCAGTTTCATAAATGGACCCTAAATTGCGTCAATTAAGTTACCGAAGTCATTTAGTAAGTTAACTCCCATCAGAAGCATTCTTTGGAAAGACCTCACGGATTTTAATTTCCTAAAGATTCGGTTAGGATTTAAGTGTTTATAGGATGTTACTCTTTTGAGCCCTCTGAATTTTTACTCTTTACAGTAGAATTATCTCCCTGATAACTGTCCATATGTGAAATGAACTGCTCAGAGAATGCAAATGAGAATATGTAATTCCAATGCCTTCCAGCAGGTGTCAGTGTAAGGTAGAGATATAGGAGGTTTTGTGACTCCAGACAGGAATGGCAGGATTACAATGAAATACGTGAGCTGCTAACAGGTCTATTTTAGCCTGGTTATATTGTGAAGACTGATTCTAGTTGTTGAACTGCATTATTTGATATGGTCTAAATCAAGAATCTAATTACAGAATTCAATAATCAATTGAAAATTCTCAGATGATGGCACAGCTATCCGTACCTAATTGAAACTATTTGATATTATTTTAAATATCACTTATCCTGCATGAGATACACATTTGAATAGGGTTGGAGGTCATTTGCTTTCATGTCCTATAAATTCTCTTCCTCTCAAGTTGTAAAGCCTATGAATGATTATTTTTTCTCTATACCTCTTGCATTTTCTAAATTTAGTTTCTTAGAAAGGTAATGGTATAAATTTCAATGTTTTGCCCTAAAAATAAAAAAAGCAGCCTATTTTAAATATACTTATAGATTGTAGTGAATAGGAAAATGATATAGAATCTAAAGGAAATGATCATTTTAAGTTCATGTTGGCATTTTGAAATACAGTATCTATTAATATTTATAGCCCTTTCTTACTCTTCGGCTTCTTCTTACATAGTATATGGAAATGCCAGTCATTGTCAAACTTACCCCTCAGTAATTTTTTCTTTGCTTAATTTAGTATTTCCCTTCACTGCCAGACAATAATTTAAGTGTTGCACAATTGGAAATTTATGTGCAACATTCTCATTTTGCGTGTGTTTCCTGTCTGCTTCAAAGCAGGCTGGGAAGGAGTGAGAGAAGCACTTGTGATATTCAGAGTTCTCAAAGTTAAAAAAAAAACAAATCTCCCTTAAAACTATTTACACATTCACTTATACTTTTGCCTTTAAAAAGGTTTCCTTTTCTGCTTATACATCCCATAAAATTTGGGCAGGAAACTAAAATATAAGTGTTGATTACGTGGAAGTGTAATTAACAGCATTTCAATTGCCCTGGTGACCTAAAATCACCCCACAATGGATGCTAATTTTTCCTGATATGGTTTTGATTACTAAGCTCCTTTAAAACATTCATGACTCTAAAGTATAGTTTTTCTCTTAATAGAACACAGGAGAAGCAAAGCTGAATGTAAGTGACCTTAAAAACAAACAGAGTTTGACTTTAATTTGCTTTCATTATGTGATTCTTTTGGACTCTTTTGCATGATTCAGTTTTTAGGTTAAAAGTAATTGACGATGTGTTGAGTCCAAAAGGAATTTCAAAAGTCTGCTTTTTATTCCTAAATGCCAATTTTCATAAAGTAGCTAATAATTGATGTGCTAGATATAGTTACTTATAAAATAGATCAGGGTGTGAGTCATAGAAAAATGAGAGAATGAATAATTAGTATTGTAAATTGAGTTTGTCATGACCTAAGCATTAAAAACTTTTGATTTAAGTAATATTGCTTTTTTGTTTGTCTGCATATGTATGTATGTAAATCACTTTAGATTAAATGACTTTAATTGTCTTCAAATGCTTTGGTGATGTTGCTCTAGCAGCAAAAATAGTTTAAGCATATGTCTGTGTGCAGCAGAGTTGTATTAATTTAGAATTATGCACATAGCCGTGGGATAATCATCTATTAAGTAGAGTGGTATTTGGTTTTTGCATTCTCTTAGTGTTTTCGGGTACCTCAGACTGTCTGTTCCTTTCTATGTGATATACTCACGACATTTGCTGACCACTGGCTTATACATAGAGTGAAATGGTGACTTGGAAAATAAGGGTTGACCAGTGATGTTTTAAAAAGGCTGTGTATGTTGTGTGTGTGTGTGTGTGTGTGTGTGTGTGTGTGTGTGTGTGTGTGTCTGTCTGTCTGTCTCCTGGACCACATAGACCTTTGTGGATACTAAGGTGTAATAGTGCATAGTTCGTTCCAAGGACGTCTCAGGTTTTCAGATTTCGAGGTGACGTAAGTTCACATACTGTTTATCACCAGTTCTTTTAAGGTTTAGGGTGTTTTTTAAAAAACTAGGCTAAGTGTGGTGGTGCACATTTATAGATTTTACTCCGAAACACTTCCCCACCTACTTTACAGGTGGAGAAGGTGCTGTCTTTGGATAATTAAATCCTGAAGACTTTTGGAGCTTTACTTTTTATGGTATGTGTATTTAAAAATTTTTAAAGAATATTTTATTTATTTATTTATTTATTTATTTATTTATTTATTTATTTATTTGAGAGAGAGAAAAGAAAGAAGAAGAAAGAGAGAGAGAGAAAATGTGCACACCACTTCGAACGAACTTCAGACAGGTGCACCACCTTGTGCGTCTGGCTTTACATGGGTGCTGGGGAATCAGACTTGGCACCTTAACCAGTGAGCCATTTCTCCAGCCCTGATGTGTGTATTTTAAGGCTAGCGCTCAGATTCCCTCAACTTTTCTCAATGATGAAACCACACACATATTGTTGGAACCAAAGCAAAGATCTTAACTATGTTACCTACTCTCCAGAGAGAATCCCTCTTGATGAGGAAGATGAAGGATTGTCTCTTCTTGGTTTCATGAGAAATTGCTGGTTCAGATGGTTGAAAAAACTTGTGAAGGGTGGGGTTCTCTGGAGAAAAAGGAGCCATGGGAAAGAGTTTGCCTTCATTTTCCCCCTTGGATGTGTCTCCCCAGAGGTAGACCACCTCCTGAGCTCTCTCTTTGCTCTCTGATGATTTGGGAGATGACTGAGACCTGTGAGTAACATGTGTCTTTCCTGTGGCTCCCAAAAGCAGAAATCATTCTCTCTTAGATGGCTCCTCTCTTGCCATAACCCTTCCAGTTGATGTGTAGACCGAAATCAGTTTTTAAATGTTACCAAACTAACATTTCAGTAATCAGAAAACTCACACTGACAGTGATTTTTATTTAAAAGCAATAGAATTAAACCTAATATAGTCCTTTATCATATCAAAGATAATATCACTGTATAAGATTGCCCGTTAAAGAGCAATTTCAGAGGCAAAGTATCATTTATGTACACGTCCGGTGGATGATACGGGTACAAATAAGAAATAAACAGAAAGTTCTTAGACAGAGGTGGAGTAGCATTACAGACACGGAGAAAAAAGTTTTCTTTATGTTTCAAGTCTTATTTCATAAGTGTGACTTAAAACATTGATGAGTTTTCTTTTCTTCAGGGTGAAGTTTATTAATTTCAAACGGAACATTCCGAGTTGTATGTACCACTGATGTTTCACCCTGCAGACCCCACGTCCTCCTCCCCTTGGCTGAGCACCCACTCTCTCTAGTGCGGCTGTCATTTATTTTCGACTCTAATTAAGTAATTAGCAAAATGCCTGCTATAGAAGAATATAGAAAATTTCATGCCGATGTAGCTCTCTCAGATCTGCAAAGTGTATTCATTTCTGGGCAAGGTAAATGAGTCCAGAAAATGGCATTCAGAAAGGATGTGAAATGCATTCGAGGGATACTTTTCACTGTTCTTCTTTTCATTCGTTCCTTCCTGTGGAATTCTAACTGACTAATTTATAGCAAAGCTCACTTATAAAAGCAGATGTGCTTCTTAACGCTTAATACATACCAGCCTAGTGTGACAGTCTTGTATGGCTTGATAGAACTTGCACAAAGTTTTGGAAAAACACCATGAAGAAGGTGTGTTCTGGGCCTGGTAGCCCAGGGCTTGTAGTTCCAGCTATTCAGGAGGGCCACAAGTTCAAGGCCCACCTGGGCTCCAGGGTAAGTTCAAGGCCATTCTGGGTAACTTAATGAGACATGGACTTAAGGTAAAATGTGACAACGTGGATAGGCATATGATTCTATGGTCGAGGCCTTGCCTTGCATAGGTTCAATCCCCAGGATGTCCACAATAGGGTTTTCACAACAGGCAACTATTTTTTCTTTTGTTTTAAGAGGATTAAGAGAAAAATGGTTAATAAGAGCAAAAACAATAGCAAGCACCAGCCACTTAACAGCCAACCCCAAACTGTAAGCTCGTGTGATGGGAAAACGTCTGGCTGATAAGATTTCCTACTAGACGTATTTTAACACTTGGGAAATCTTCAGATTTCCAGATAGCTCAGCTCCTATAGGAATTTGCTTGCAAAGTCTGACTGCCTGGGTTCAATTCTCTAGTACCCACAGAACACCAGACGCACAAAGTGGCTCATGTGTTTGGAGTTCGTTTGCCCTGTTGTGCCCATTCTCTCTGCCTTTTTCTCTCCCTGCCTCACATAAATAAAAAAAAAATTAAAACTTACTACATGTTCTCTCCTATATTAGACTGGTATATCTAATATAGTAAGATGATATTGTTTATTGTTAAGAGGCAGGTGGGAAGGAAATTGGCATTATTCCTATTTCACAACTCAAGAAGATTTGGATAAGTCCACAGTGAAGGAACAGGCCAGGCATTGCTCAGCTAACGTGTTCATAGGTTTTCTGCTTTGAGAACAAGTGTCTCTGCACTTAATTTCAGGTGTTTGTAGGAGTGACGCTGGCCTACAGCGAGCCATGCAACATAGAAGGTAAAGAAAGAGATCCCTTGAGCCAGGCGTGGTGACACACGCCTTTAATCCCAGCACTCGGGAGGCAGAGGTAGGAGGATTGCCTTGAATTCAAGGCCACCCTGAGACTACATAGTGAATTCCAGGTCAGTCTGGGCTAGAGGGAGACCCTACCTTGGAAAAACCAAAAGAGAGAGAGAGAGAGAGAGAGAGAGAGAGAGAGAGAGAGAGAGAGAGAGAGAGAGAGAGAGAGAGAGAGAGATCCCACGATTTAAGACACAGATACGGTTTTATGTTAAATTATTTTCTAGTGCTGTTCGGTTTTGGAAACAATAAATCATGTATACTTACTTCCCTTTGAGCTGTGAGCTGTGGGAGATCCTGGGAAACATCCTCTGTAAACATTTTGTTGCTGACAGTTTTGGGAATGACTAGATACTTGTTTTCTTCTTGACCCTTCAAAACAATGAGATCCATTCTTTTCAAAACGTTTTTAAAAAATATTCTATTTTCCTCTGTGTGTGTGTGTGTGTGTGTGTGTGTGTGTGTGTGTGTGTGTGTGTGTGTGTTGACACTCAAGGATTTCTTGCCACTTTAAAGTAACACTAGATTCTTGTGCCACTTTGGGCACCTATTTTTATGTGGGTGCCAAGGACTCAAATTCAGGCTGTCTGGCTTTGCAAGCAACTACCTTAAACCACGGAGCCATCTTTCCAGCCTTTCTTTTCAAACCTTTTTTTGTTTGTTTTTTTGTCTAGGTAGGGTCTCACTCTAGCCCAGGCTAACCTGGAATTCACCATGTAGTCTCAGGATGGCCTTGAACTCACAAAGATCCTCCCACCTCTGCCTCCCAAGTGCTGGGGTTAAAGGCCTGGACCACCTTGCCTGGCCTTCTTTTCAAAACTTTTGATGTCAAGTTCTGGCTCTACAATTTTAAGGAAGTAAATATTTCCTTTTTAATTTCTAGCTGCCTTTTTTTTTCCCTAATGGATTCATTTTTGCACCTTTGTACAAAGGATGAATCAGTTAATTTTAATGCAAATTAATACAATTGGTTCTGGTTTTTGATTCATAATTCAGTTTGGTTTTAGTTACACTACCATAGGTATTAAATTATGGATTCACTAAGCCTAATTCTCCATACCCAAATGAACAAGGGAATAAGAACACTTTCAAAAATTAAATAAAAAAAAGAGTCAGCTACACTGCACCTTTAAAAATAAGTAATTTCTTTTTTCTTCAGTTCAGTTGAAAGACCTGAATTCAATGGTTTTCATGTACCAAATATGTGCTAAGTCAGCTAGGGCCCAGGTGAAACCACAGAGGAAGTGGTGAGGTGAGCAAGAGTGCTGCTCCCACAGTGAGCCTGACAACCTGCGCCTGGGTGATGGAGACAGACACCGAGGATACTCAAAACGTTCCAAAGCAGAACTCCATAAGCTGCTAAGAGCTCAACACTATAGTAGACTTAAAACACATACCCCCCCATGGCTCAGGGACTAATGCATACCATTAATTAATTAATGCATACCGTTAATTAATGCATACAATTAATTAATTAATGGTGCATACCATTAATCTCGCTGAGAAGGGCACTCAGTGGAATGGGGGCAGGGAAGATGCAAACAGTAGTACCAACCAAATGATTTGTGCTTACAAAGTTTCAACTTAATTTTAAAGAATGTGCTAAACAGCATAAAAGTAGCAGGGCATATGTCCATGTGAAAAGTGAAGGTCACATAAGTAACTCTGAAAAAGTTTTTAAAGTATAATTTTTTTTCTTTTTAAATTTCTTTATTTTCTTTGTTGTTATTTATTTATTTATTTATTTATTTAGGTTTTTTTTTGAGGTAGGGTCTCGCTCTAGTCCAGGCTGACCTGGAATTCACTCTGTAGTCTCAGGCTGGCCTCGAACTCACAGTGATCCTCCTACCTCTGTCTCCCGAGTGCTGGGATTAAAGGCATGCGCCACCACGCTAAGCTATTTTCTTTATTTTTGAGACAGGGTCTTTCTATTTTCCCCGGGCTAGTCTCCAGCTCACCATCCTCCTGCCTCAGCCTCCAGAATACTGGGATTACAGTCCTGGACCACCACAGCCAGCTCTTCTTTACTTTTAATTGACAAATAATAATTGTGTGTGTGCAGAATTTCACACTAGTATGGAAGGACCCTGTGTGCATTCGAGTAATCTTGGCTTTGCCACTTTGACATCAGCGTGATACCTCCGTTCCCTTATTTATGTCTCAGCTCTCTTTTCAGAAAGGGAGAGGGGAGTTGATCTCTCCTATCATGCATCATTCTGGGTGCCCACGGAGCAGGAGAGATGCTGTGTGAACCTAATGGGTTCAGGAAGTGGTGGTCTTCACTGTCCTGACCACTGAAGGAGCCCTTTGATTTCAGCAGGGATGGCCACTCTACAGTCTCCCAGACAGAGGTCTAAAAGCTCCATGCCCCACGGAATCCTGCCCTGGAGATACAGCCTGGGCTACGCCAGGCATCCTGTTCTGATTTCCCAAGGCTTTCCCGGTGTTTGCTGTTTTTGCTATTTGCCACTCTGCTTGGGTACATGCCAACCAGACCTTCCCTTCCTCAGTGGGCTTGGGGAAGAGAGCCCTGCAGGATAAGAACCCCCTGTTTCTGAGGCCCCTCTGGATTTTCCACCAGAGTTTTTGTATGATACTTACAATCTGGTAACTCATAATGAAACTTTAAGAATGTTGATTTTCATATACGTTATGTTATAAAGAAACGAAACAGTTACTCTTAATAGAAACTAAAGAAAACAGAGAAAAGATTGCAGTTTTACTGTGACCACACAGGAGGAAACAAACAAACAAAATGCTTGGACTTTGTGCATCTGGCTTTATGTGGATACTGAGGAATTAAACTCAGGTCCTTAGGCTTTGCAGGCAAGTGCTTTAACCTCTGAGCCATCTCTCCAGCCCCAAATCAGTATTTTTTTTTTTAGTATTTAAAAAATATTTTTATTTATTAGCAAGCAGAGAGAGAGAGAGAGAGAGAGAGAGAGAGAGAGAGAGAGAGAGAGAGAGAGAGAGAGAGAGAGAATAGGCACACCTGGGTCTCTAGCTACTGCAAACCAATTCCAGATACATGCACACTTTGTGCATCTGGTTTTTCGTGGGTACTGAGGAATCGAACTCAGGAAGTTAGCTTTTAATGGGTAAGCGTCTTAACTGCTGAGCCATCACTCCAGCCCCAAATCAGTATTTTTAAAAGGCCTCTTCATAGGGTTCTGCTTCCTGAAACTTGCTCTGGGTTGAGAACAAAACCCTCCTGCCCATGAGTGCCCTCCCTCCACGTTCTGATACCCCCTCTCCCTAGGCAACCAGGAACTCTCCTGTCTTTTATTCCTTTTAATATTAGATGAGGCTTTGGTACTGTAGTGTAAGGTAAAAGTTACGGAAAAGTTTATATTTAGTACTATATATATATTTAGTACTTTTGTCCACAGGAAGTCAATAGTTTTGAGTTTAATTATTAATAACAAATAGATTAGCTTATGTTCAGTGATTTTAAAACCTTATAGAACTATATATAATTTATTTCTCCTATTAATTATTTAAAGTACAGTAAAACTAAAGTTCAGTAAAAAAATAATGAATTTGGAATCTGAAGACATAGACTGAACTACTTCATTTGCTTTTTAAATATACACCGTGAACTCATGATATATCAACCCCTTTCTTCATCTATGGAATGGGAATCTAAAAAGATATTAATGGGCAAGGATCTCAAAGTTCGAATTTCCCTTGAAGAGCTGAAGTAGCATTCATAGTAAATTTTCTATAATTTAGTTTCTATAAACAGTAACACCGACAATAATAGTTCACCTTTGCTTTCCCACAGCTCATGGCTGGGTACTTATGGAAAATAGTGAGGACACTTAGCGTGAGCATTTGCTGGGTCCTAGCTCAGCACTAGAACTTGGAGTGCTGACCACCGGGTCTTTGTTCAGTCTAGGGCCCATTCAGTATTCTTCTTTCCTGGGGCACCCCGCCAGCCTCCATATTAAGTTTACATTCTCTGCCAGCTTTAAAACTCCAACCTTCATACCATATGCCATGGTTTGATCCAGGTGTCCCCCACAAACAAATGAATGTGTTCTGATAGATCAATCCTCAGCTGATGGCAGTTTGGGTTTTACAACCTCGATGAAGCTGTGTGGTTGGGGGCGGGCTTATGGGGGTTATAAGCCAGTTCCCCCCTTGCCAGTATTTGGCACACCTTCCTGCCACTGTTTGCAGTGCTGTGGCAGAGGTGATGTCCACCCTCTGCTCATGCCATCGTTTTCCCTGCCAGGATGGAGTCTCCCCTCGAGTCCATAAGCCAAATAAACCCATTCCTCCACAAGCCGCTTTTGTTTGGGTTCTTTCTGTGCAGCGACTAGAAGGCTGACTACAACACTATATTGAGGAACATTCTCTGCCAGCTTTAAAACTCCAAGTTTCATCACAAATTAGGGCTCCATGAATAATAGGACCATGTAGAGCTGGGCTAATGGTCCCTGAGGCAACACTCTTGAAATCTGCACTCCATCTAAAATTTGAGCAGTGGTGACTTTTAAAAATGTATACATGATTTCAGTTGTTGGTGAGGACTTTCGAAGGCACGAGGAAAGAATTTTCTTGAGTCTTAATATTAATTAAACATTCTGAGAATTGAGTTTTGCATAATCTGTACACTGAGAATAAGGTTTGGAGAGGTAATAAAGAAACTGAATCAGTGAGCATGGCGACTGAGTCCTCTTTGGCTTTAATTCTTGAAGCAAACACTATGTAGCTTCATTGCCAGCCTGTCATTGTGGAAGGTCCTCACGTGGTGTGGAGTGGAGGTAGAGCAGAGAAAACGTGTCCTCTTTTCGAAGTAATTGCCTCTGATGGAAGCCTAATGACCTATTATGCTTCTTTCTGAGAGTCTCAAAGCTTAATGGGAAGCTAGTGAAAAATTTGAGAAATTATGTAATAGGAACCAAAATTTCAGGAAATCACATGTGGTTGAGAATCGATACTTCATTAGGCAATTTAATGACTTAGCAGTTTACTGCTGCCAAATGTCATCCTTATGTTTAAAAGACGGAGAACTTTCTGGATGGATGTCTACAGGAGTGGGGGGGTGAGGGAGATGGCTGTGCTCGCTGGTGTCTTGTAGATGATATTTCACATTCATGTGTGGATCGTGAAGGAAGAGAGTTTCCTTGTGGGTATTGAAAATTTGATTGCCACAGATGACTTTGGATATTTTCAGGCTTGGCATATATATAATTTTTAAGGGGCTTTGTATATAGCCCAGGCTGGCTTCAAATCCTCCTGTTTCAGCCTCCCTGGGATTCAGCAATATAGCACCTGCCTGATCTTAGCTTCCTCATTGTGCGTGTGATAACCTTGTGTGTTGTTCCTCAGGAATGCTGACTGTTTTTTTTTTTTGGTTTTTCGAGGTAGGGTCTCACTCTAGTCCAGGCTGACCTGGAATTCACTATGTAGTCTCAGGGTGGCCTTGAACTCACGGTGATCCTCCTACCTCTGCCTCCCGAGTGCTGGGATTAAAGGCGTGTGCCACCACGCCTGGCCCTGACTGTTGTTTTGAGACAGGGTCTCTCACTGGTCTAGAATAATAATTAAGATAAACTGGCTGGCCAGAGAGCCCCAGGGATCTACCTATGTTTGCTTTTTCAGCTCTGTGATCACAAATGCGTGCTATCATACTCAGTATTTTTTTTAAAAAACTTTGTACTGATAGCTTCCATAATCATAGATCATAAACCATTATGTCTTCCTCCCCACACTCCCCCATCTCTCCTCCCTCTCTCAATTAGTCTCTGTTTTGTTTCGGTGTCATCATCTTTTCCTTCCATTATGAGAAGGTATTATCAGGCACTTCGAGGTCATGAATATTAAGGCCATTTTGTGTCTGGAAGTTTGCTTTGTAAGCAGTCCTACCCTTCCTTTGCATCTTATATTTCTTCCACCACCTCTTCCACAATAGATCCTGAGCCTTGGATGTGTGATAGAGATGTCCCAGTGCTGAACACTCCACTGTCATTTCTACTCAGCACTATGGTGTCTTATTATGACTAGCAGTTTCTACATGGGCTCTGGGGTTTTAAACTCAGGTCCTTAGGCCTTACTGATTGATCCATCTTTTCAGCTAGCTTCATTTTTAAAGACCAGGAGACAGAGGCATCAAGGGATTACATGATCTGTCCTAACTGGTATTAATAGTGAGAGACTGATTGCTTTGATAAAGATATAGTCCATTTATTTCATGATAGTTTACCACAAAAGTAGGCTTTATAGGTGTCTCAGACGAACTGTTGACATCAAATAAATCAAGTAGTTGGCATAAAGGATTTACTTGATGGCTCAAAAATATGGCTCTCAGATAAAAAAAAAACCATGATAGCATCGTAACAGCTGCCAAAATTGGATGTCATTTGATGAGTGCTTATTTTACTGGCCTTTCAACTATTTTGCATGCTTGAATGTTGAATGATAAAACTTTGTAAAGGTAACAGTAGCTCATCCACATAAAGCTGGGTCAGGGTACATGAAGGGTGCAAATTTACCTGTTGACAGTCAACAGGAACTTCAGTGGACCTCTGAGTATTACTCACATATCAAATTAAGTCAGTGACAGATACATAATACCTTGAAAGTTTCTTGATTTACCTGGTGGTAAACATTTACTGAGTTGATCTGTAGCTTTCAGCTTTCACTCTTTGAGTTCATTTACATTTAAATGAAAGACATTTCCCCCCCCCCCTCACAAAAACAAATGTTTGACTCCCAGAGCCTAAAATTTGTAGCATGGATACCTTCATTTATCAGAGATTACTAATGCCAGTAGAGATGAGAAGGAAAATTTTTCTACCTTCTTCAATATTCAGTATAGTATAAAAATTTTGTTTGAATCCCTGTTTAACAAGGTTTTCCAAATACTGATAACTTTTGTTTGAAGCCAACTTAAGGGACCATTGTATGCTCTGATATTGACATAGTGTTTTTAGGATCAGTAGAAATTTGCCTAGATTCAGTCCTTCGACTCTGGGACTGCTCTCATCTTGAAGGACACATTAGCCTTGTCAGAGGAATGAGTTGATCATAGTGACTGACTGTAAAACACATTCATTCTTCCTATTGTTTCACAGTTCTCATTTCTCCCAGTTGTTATTATAGCCAACTAAAATATAATTTGACTTAATCACATGTATGGCTTTTTTTTTTCCCAGAGCATGTACTTTTTTTTTGGACATTCTGTAGCTCAAGCTGATCTGATCTCAATTTGGCTTTGATCTTGGGACCATCCTCCTGCCTCGGCCTCAGAGCTATGGTTTTTAAGGCTTTTCAATCATTTTATGCCTCATTATATCTAGGACTTTTCACAATGCTAGATAAACTGAATTTCCTACTTAGAAACTATAATGTTTCAAACATAAAGTTGCTTGGAACAGTACATTTGATGCTAATTTCCAAAACTAAACTGGAATGTCATATTGCCTGACGAGAAACAATTGAGTTGATGGAGGATTTTCATATGTATTTATTTCTAGCATCTAGTTTGTGCTCTTGATTAATTACCCTTGATTAGCCTCCCTGCTCTTTAAATCAAAATGAACAAATATTTATTGCAGCCCAGCAGAAGCCTCATTTAGGGCTGGGATCACTGGGTAGAGAGGTTGCATGCTTTCCTTATCAATAAAGCCAGAAATCAAAGGACAGAAATTAACCACCCTGCCTAATTCCCAATGTATAACTGCTGAGTCCATGGAAAATGGGTGGATGATTAGGGCTGGGAGGAAGAGAAGAAGGCATGCATTTAAATAATACTTTAATATTTATTTATTTATTTGTTTTATGAGGTAGGGTCTTGCTGTAGCCCAGGCTGACCTGGAATTCACTATGTAGTCTCAGGGTGGCCTTGAACTCATAGCAATCCTCCTACCTCTGGGATTAAAGGCATCCACCACAATGCCCAGCTAGTTTTATATTTATCATGTAAAGCATATTTTAAAGATCAAAACCATATGCTATGCGATGTTTTTTGCTTTTTTGGATATGATTTTTGTTCTTGAGAGTCTTTTAGAAGCATTTTAGTCTTTCTTTTTTTCATTTTAGTATTTGTTAATCTGAAAAAAAATTTTTGGCAGTGGCGAACGCCCATTGTGCTTTGTATACTAGAAAATACCTCAAAACCTGGTTTTGATATTAGAATGCTGTAGTGGATGCTTTGTGTCAACATTTGGCTGCTAATGGATTACTGCTTTTTGTAATTGATTATCATTTATTGTTTTATTGGGATATGTTTCCAGAACACTGTGCTTTGTGGCCTCGGATTTTATAATATTGAAATTTTTTTTTGCTAATCTGATATCCCTATATTGAAATCACTGATTTCCTGTAAAGGTATTTACTAACTTATATTTGTGTGTGTGTGTGTGTGTGTGTGTGTGTGTGTGTGTGTGTGTGTATGACGGAATGTGTGGGGGGGGTCTCGGAACAACTTTTCAGTCCATACTTACCATTCCACCTTATATGAGACAGAGATCTGCTGCTTTTCTTTAATTTTTAAAATAATTTATTTGTGTGTGTGAGAGAGAGAAACAGAGAGAGACAGAGAGGAGAGAGGGAGGGAAAGAGAGAAAAAGAGAAAGGCATGCACCAGATCACTATTGAAAATTCAGATTCATGATGTGCCATTTTGTATATCTGGCTTTACGTGGGTATTGGAGAATTAAACCCCAGCCTGAAAGGCTTTGCAGGAGCTTCAGGAACATTCTCCTGTCTCCATCTCCTATCTCACATCATTGTGCTAGAATTGCAGAAGCCCACCCTGCCTCTTAGCCTTTTACATGGGATCTGAGGATTGAATTCAAGCATTCAGGCTTGAGTGATAAGCTCTACTTGTAATTACTTTAAGATATTTTTATTGGCACTCTATGATAAAATTCTAATTTTGTTGGGGCTAAATTCAGGCTGTTTCCTGAGATCTGGGACATTTATTTAAACATTAAGCAGAAGAAATCATTTTGAGGATTTCAGTTAGCTTTTTAATCTCACTTTGAGACTTTTCATTTATCTGTTTGATGATTCAGTACCTGCTTAACATCCACTTGATGATAAGGAGTATAAATGACTCACCGAAGTTGTGTTACATTCACTGTAAGTGTTAGAGAGGAAAGTCGCAGGTTTCAGACCCTACAGGTAAAGATTTGACATCTAATGTAAAAAATAACTGGACACCCTCATGGTTTATTTAAAATGTTAACGGCAGATATATTCACAAACTCCCTCCCAACCCCCCCCCCCAAATTACAAGAAAGATTCCAGAATTATATGGTTAAAATGATTTTCAGGAAATTTATGTTTACGTTTTTAATTCTTAGTAGCTCTAGCTCCCTTTTGACACAGTAGTTGGGTAGGAAGATACAAATGTAAAGAGAATATGAGCTGTGGCTACTTTCTAGAATCTGAGCTGTGGCTATTTTCATCCAGATCTGCACTTCCCTGGGTCCATATAATTCCTGAGAGTTAGAGTTTCAGGCTGTATGAACCCTGCTTTCCACACGCAATAGAAACTGTAATGTGTATTTCTGAGACTTGTCTTTTAGACAGTCCATGCGGGACAAGGTCTTACCCAACATAACAGTGTCCCCTGACTCTACTTGTCCCTCCCATGTGGTCTGAAGGGCCATGAGATTCTAGAGAAAAAGAGGTGAGAAGTAGAGTAAATTCTACCTCATTATGAATGGTCTGTCTTTCAGAACAGGAGAAGATCCCAAACACAACCTCTAAGGAATTGGGATGACGAGCAAAACATCACAGCAAGTCAGATAACCTACAGAAGGACAATGGAGAGAGGCACCAAGGGTGCCCAAAATTGTCCAAAACACAAATTTAGAGACTTTTACAAACCTAATCACTGTGGCTTTATCGAAGAACCTATGATACTGAGCATATTGTTGTGTTAGTACATATAATTTTAAGCCAATAAAAACATTTAAAAATTAAAAAAAAAAGAATCAGTAGAAAAGCACCAGGTGAAAAAAGCACCAAAAGTATTTTCAGATACATCACAGATCTCAGCCAAACTGCTGGGTTTCACGGAAAAGAGAAAAAGAGAAGAGCAATGTTCATAAAAACAGTAAGTCATAAAGAGATGCAACAAAAGTGAAAGAATAAAAGAGACTTATATTAAGGAAGCCAAAGAGACAAGTTCCTGTGGTGGAGAACTGTGGGAAATTCTATTGACACTAGACCAACGAGAAGAGACAGCAAAATTTTCCAATTCTACTATGGCCAATACTTTTCATGTACTTGAAGGAGAGTTTCATATCTAAGTACAGGTATCCTTGTAAGCATGTACAGCCTCAGTAAGGTTCATGCTGTAAGAATAATCCTCACTCTATTAACAGTTATGAATTACATAGTCCTTGAAATATTATTATTCAATTTCATTAAGTCTTACGTCATAACTGTGAGAGTTAGCTTTGTTGTAGTCCCTAACTGTTCACAACTAAACTACATTTCAGACGACTTAAGCAACTTATTCGTGTTCATACGGAATAAAGGTACTGTATAATTTCTATTTTCTGAAAAAAAAAAGAATTACAACAAAGAAAAGTTATACATTACTGCAATACAAAAAAAATGGATATGTAGACAAATACAGTTATTTATTTATGCAGCTGACTTAGTATCACTCCACAGAAGGTGCGTTTTCTGGTCACGTATCATCCCTGCACAGTGAATGGAACATTTTCTGACCTTTGGTCAGTTTTGATTGTTTGAGTTTGGTAGGATGTTTGATGGTTTTAACAGACAGAAAATAAAGTCATTAAAGTCTGTCACTATTTTACCCAAGCAGAGAGGCTCTTGTGCTCATGAAGGGACCCACCGTTGCTGCCTGTTCCTGGCTTACCTAGCTCTGTGTTGCTACTGTGAAAAACTCTATTGTTTTGAAAATGTTCTTCCTCTCCTCTGGAACAGTAAAATCTCTTTGGCACTGGACTGATCTTACCTCTTAGCTTTCAGTTCTGCCCTTAGTCCAACTCATAGGGTCTACTCATTTCATCAGTATTATCTGATAGTTACTGTAGAGCAGCAAGGCAGGCAATTTGTAACAAAATTAAATTTTTAAAAAATATTTTATTTATTCATTTTAAAGCAGAGAGATACAGAGAGAGAGAGAGAGAGAGAGAGAGAGAGAGAGAGAGAGAGAGAGAGAGAGAGAGAGAGAGAGAGAGAATACCAGGGCCACCACCTTGTGGGTGTGGCTTATGTGGGGCCTGGGGAATTGAACCCATGGCCTTAGGCACTAGAGGCAAGTGCCTTAACGGCTGAGCCATCTCTCCAGCCCAAAATTAAATTTTGTATGTAGTCAAACTTCATGGTACATCTGTCAAAGGTTTGCTCTACCCTGAACAGTCGTAGACCTGATGTCCAGCATTTATATACAATAGTTAATGCAAAATATTTGATAAAATCTATGGTTTTGGGTAGAATATAGCTGTCAGTTTACTGGGCAGGGTACAGTTTGCACGTCTTCCTTTCTAGTTTTCATTATTAAACCCAAATTCCAAACCTGGTTCTTCTTTCATTATGACTCTGTAACTTTTTCCTTATCAACTTTGATGAGAGAACACCTGTCAGTTACTTGTAGAAAATGACTTAGAAATGATCAATATTCTATTTATTGTGTCCCTTCTGCTTCAAAAGGCTACAATCCTATGTTTCTTGCAACAGATCTTAGAATTCTTGGATTTCAGTATATGCACCAAATTTTATATTTAATAACTATGTTGACTACTAAGGATGAAGTGAGATATCTACTCTTAGATGGCTTTAGTATAAATTCAGGCTGTTTCCCGAGGTCTGGGACATTTGAAAATTAAGCAGAAGAAATTATTTTGAGGATTTCAGTTAACTTTTTAATCTCATTTTGAATCTTTCTTATATTTGTAAATTTTTTTTTCCTTCTGTCTTTCCTTCCTTTTCTTTGACATAGGGTCTCATGCAGCTAAGGCTGGCCTCAAACTCTCTATGCAACTAGAAAGGACCTTGAACTTCTGATCTCCATGTTTCAACCTCCCCAAGGCTGGGTTTACAGGCATGCATCACCCCGCCCCCACCCACAGTTTTATAGTGTGCCAAGGACTGAACCCTGGGTATTGTGCATGGTAGGCAGATACTCCACCCACTGAGCCACTTCCTTATGAATTATTAAAATGAATAATTTTCAACTTGTATACTTGTTTTAGTAGGATCCAAATTCACACTTCAGTTACCAATGGGGAATTCTCAGGAAATATATTTGTGATTTTCTTTTTATATCCTCATGTATTAATTGGAGGTTAAAAAAAATTCTGATTGTAATCCATTGGCCTGAAGCGTGTCCATACAATGATCGTTGGTCATACATGAACTTAAATTTTTTATACAGAGCTATTTATAAAATGGTACTGGATACTGGGAAATATAACTGATCTTTTTTGGTTTTGTATAGTGTCATAGTCAGCCACACACCGCTGGGATGAATCTGCAAACCAGGCACAGTTTTGGGGAGGAAAGTATTTATTGAAACTACAGATTGAGGGGAAGTTCCATAGCAGCAAAACGCTGGCCCTCTTTCACAGGTTCAAGCAGAGAGAGAAAAACCCATCACTACACACACAGAACAGGGAATAGGCAGGAGGGCCAAGGAGAGAATTTCTTCCCCTTTATATAGGCTTAGGGTGGGGTCTTACAACCCTTCCCCAGACTTAATAGCTTCCTGAGTCTCTGGAATTTCCTTCCTGCACTGCCCACACAGGCAAGGATGTTTACTTCCAGCGTCTTTGAGCTTTTTTATATCCTTCCCTTTGCTGAGAGGCTGCCTTCCTGTAAACATCCTCAGAGACCCACCCCAGATAATTAAAAAGATTCAAGTTGACAACAAAACCTAACTATCACATATAGTGACATTATTCCACACAAAACACAACTTCAAATTGTTTGTGCCATATCCAGGAAAAGATGTAATTGCTAATACAAACACACACACACACACACACACCACACACACACACACACACACGCACACATGGAGGGGAGAGAGGGGGAAGGAGGGAAGGAGAAGGCAGCTGGATGGTGTCTAAAATCTATAGTAATTACCATTTTCAGTAACAACATCTGTTGCTGGCAATATTGGCAGAAAGCAGGAGAAATCAATCATTAAAATTAGCTAATGCTCAGTTTAAGTGACACACAATATACTGACATTTTCAATGTTTTCACTAGTTTTGCATTTCTTCTTCCAGTAAGCGTCTGCTTTGAGTTTGCATGAATGGCTTATATTGTATTAGACCTTTTCTCCAAATTGATCTGTGCCTAAAGCTAGGGTTTCCTCTGGGTCAGAGGAGCCTAGTTCCAAATACTAGACCTGGGTGCTGTCCCACACTGCTGAGTTGGATCTGTGAGTTTGATCCTACCTGAATGAGGTGTTCTCTGGGGTGGAAATTCACCTGATGTGCAACACATATTTTGTTAAATCTTTTTTCTTAAGGGGGTGTGGGAGAGATGTGTTGTAGGCCTGAGGACAACCTGGGTTGTCGTTCCAAAGTTGCTGTCTTTCTTTTTTTTAGACAGGGTCTCTTATTGGCTGAAAAGTACCAAGTAGATTACACTGGCTGGACAGTGAGCCTCAAGGATCTGCCTACGTTGGCTTCCTCAGTGATAGGATTACAAGATTACAAGCATGTGTGACCACACCTTATACCCTGCTTCCTTTCTATGTCATTTTGGAGATCAAACGCAGGTTCTCATGCTTGAAAGGTGTTTTACTGACTGAGCTATTTCCCCAGCTCCTCAAATCTTATTGTCATAACTCTCTTGGCATTTTTTTTTTTAATCCTGGAATTTCTCTTTTAGGCCTATATGTCAAAAGAACACTTGAAATTTTGATGACACTTAAATCAGCTAGAGTAATTTGACCAGACAGGGTGACCCCTGACTCGTGATTCCTTTCTTGGAGGAAACTGGCCATGCTGTCTACGAGGAGCCTTAGAGGTCCCTTCTTCAAAGAAGGAAGCTAGGGACTGATGCTTTGACCCACACTGTTCTTGGCCTCATCCTCCACCCTTCACCTACATGTCTGCTAATGTAAAGAAATATAAAGTGAGGGCTGGAGAGATGGCTCAGCGGTTAAGGCACTTGCCTCCAGTGCCTAAGGCCCTGGGTTCAATTCCCCAGGACCCACATAAGCCAGACCCACAACGTGGTGGCCCTGGTGTGCTCTCTCTCTCTCTTTCTCTCTCTCTCTCTCTCTCTGCTTGAAAATGAATAAATAAAATATTTTTTAAAAGAGATGTTAAGTGAAAGACAAATAAGTATGAGTTTTCTTTTAAATGCCAACACTCAGTAGATTCGGTCAACATTTGACCATACATGAGGATTCATAAACAGATTTAGGATCTGAATAACTGTTTATGAAAATCAGTGTTTTGTCAAATATTATGTTCCTGGAAATACTGCGACAAACTGAAATGGTTCCCACGTACATCTTGTCAGTACTGTGTATAATACACTGGGTCTCTGTTGAAACATGTTCTGAGAGAGAGTTCATGAGCTTGAGGTCACTTCTGTGATGCCAGGACTTTGGAAAATGCGCACATACATCTTCCCTGAAGCTGCATGATGTACATTTCCACTAAAAGCCTGAAAACTCTTGCAGTAAAAACATGCAGATAGGTGAGTAATAAGGCTGCTTTAATGTTGCGAGCTTAGAGGTCCTTGTGTCGAAAATCTTTGGTTCCTGTCTCAATGGCCTATCCTGTGTTGATTCAATGACTGTGGTTATAGGTCCCTTGTTCATCATTCATTGTCTGCTGAGTTCCTTATGGGTCCTCCCTGATATGACTGTGGTGGCTCCTCTCTTGTCAGGATCTC
>PVHP010016514.1:0-35756 GCA_004024765.1 Zapus hudsonius
TCTCTCTGTGTGTGTGTGTGTGTGTGTGTCTGTCTTTCTCTCTGTGTCTCTGTCTCTCTGTGTCTCTGTCTCTCTGTCTCTCTCTGTCTCTCTGTGTGTGTTTGTGTGTGTGTATGTGTGTGTGTGTGTGTGTGTATGTGTGTGTGTGTGTGTGTGTGTGTGTGTGTGTGTGTGTGTTTCAGGTGTTTCTATATTTTAAAGCCACCAGTATTCAGGCCTGGGTATTTCATCCTGATGATGTTGTCTAACCCTAATCACCTCTTAAAGGCCTCACCTTCTAAATCCCTTGGGTAATTAAATTTCCTCCCTTTCAACACAGGAAGCCTTGTGGGATACACTCAAACCAAATCCAAATTATGACAGACACTCCTTATGACAGAGACTGTATGTTTGTATATTAGTAATGGTAATTTTTTTTCTGGCAGATAACATTGCTTTATTCAAATAGAATCATTGTATATTATATATATTAAGAGATTTCCTATATATATCAAATGAATCTTGAATCAGCGATATCTTTTTGCCAGGCATGACGGTGCCTTCCTGTAATTCCAGCAATGGAGAAGCAGAAGCAGAAGGCTCTTTGCAAGTTTGAGGCCAGCCTGGCTTATCGTGAGTTCCAAGCCAGCTAGGGCTACATTGAGAGAAATAATTGAGAAAGACAGCAACTTCCTTTTTTACTTTTGTAGTACTGGAGTTGAACTTGAACTCAGGCCTGGTTCATGGTGGGCAAGCATTCTCCTGCTGCCTTGCATCTTCAGGGCCTTTTAATTCTCATAGAAAACAGGTTACAAATGGGCCCATTGCTCCATTCTTTGTCAGCCAAGGACCAGGACTGTTCCCTCACACATTAAGGCAACAGACCAGGAAAGTCCTGGAGGTTGAGTGGATTCCAGTTCTAACTGTAAGTCAACCACCTGCATAGCTCCCAGCCCTTCCCATGACCATTGTGTGGGCTTCAATTTCCTCATCAGTAAAATGGGGATTAGCCCCATACCTCTTGGAGTTGTTAAGAAGATCAAATAAAGTAATTCTGGGACGATGCCTCGGTCCACACACAAGGCTCAGCAAATGTTATTGCAATCTGGTCACTTGTTTAGGGACAGAAGTGAGACCGGATATGAGGCAGATCTTGCTTGCTTCTGTGTCCTCAGAGTGACCATGGGGTGAGGTCAGGGAACCCTTTTGTCCTGGGAAGGATCATCCCTGAGAATGTGAAAAATGCCTTCATTTTTAGTGACTCAGAGAAGGGCGTTCAATCTTCCTTATTTTCATCCTGGGAATTGCAATCTGCATTTGTGCGAAAATGAGGGTGTCACTTTCCTCCTTCCCAGGCACTGTGGCTGATTCATGGCAGCATTACGACTGGTTAATGGCGATTAAAGTAGCAGCAGTTTTTGGCAGCAAGCAAGACCCCACCAGGGACCCTGGGTAACTCCCAGGTGTTATTGCAACCTGTCTGGCCTGCTATGAGCTCACTGGTTTTTCCATCGAGTTATCTGCCACACTCTACTTTTCATTTCCTGGGCCGAGAGCCCGAGGTCACTGGAAACCCCTTTGCATGGCAGGACAGGGGCTGATGCACCCATTGGTTCTTGTGCTTGGTTCTGATCACAGGTATGAAATGAGTCTCTTCCTCTCCTGACTGGGGTTATGATAGCACTCTGCAGTTAAGAAAAAAAAAATTTTTTTTTTTTTTGCTTTGTATTTTGTTTCTTAAAAGGCCTGGTAATTTGTTTCTGTCCTCTCCTCAAAGAGACTTAATTCAGGACTGGCCAGAGTCCAGGAGTAATGAGGTGTTGGTGAGAAAAACACCACCCAAAGAAATGGAGCTTTATTGGCCCCTTCCTGTGGTGGTGGGGGTGATATTGCAGCACATACATGAGGTGAGGGGTCTCGATTTCCTTTTGGCTTTCCTGGGTTTTGGCTTGCTGTGAGCCGGTTCCCTCTTGCAGGGCCTCTGCATCCCAGATGGCCAAATGTGTCTGACTTTGGCAACCCGCATGAGCCTGATGGAATAACACTTCCAGAGAGAACATACAACTGAGAAGATGGGGGTGTTTAGCGCACAGTTTGGGGCTGTGTGCAGAGCCCGTGTTTTCATTTTCAAGTTGTCTTCGGATTCCTCCAGGGAGGATGTGTGGATGGAAGTGAATGCTTTATCTGTAATTATAGGCAGCTTCCCGGGGCTCCCAAGGCCAAAATCCTGCAACTGAAGCTGGTTACAAGGAAGAAAGAGACACAGGGTGGGATGGAACCCAAGAAGAGATGATAGTGCCCACACGTTCTCCGTCCCTAACACTGTTTCTGACTCAGTAATACTTTCACTTGGCCTCTAGGTGTGTGCACACCTGCAGAAAGTCACACTTACTAATGAATTAGATCCAAATAAGCTAATTTATCCTAACAACTTAGTCTCCACTTGAAAACAAATAACAGAAATTGAAAGAAAAAATATGTTAATCTAACCATAAGCACAATTACTTTCCAGTGGGGATGTGTGACCTGTTGTGCACTTTACAAATTTTCAAACCTTCAGGTCAGGTTAGACCCCACTACCCTCACATGGTGCCTGCTTCTCATGGACAGCATGGGAGATGGCTCAGCAGGTAAGAGCATCTGGTCAGTCATGAGGGCCAGAGAGGGCCTGAGAAGATCTGAGTGAGATCCCAGCAACCATGCACAAAGGCAGGCCTGGTCACACCCTCCTGTAACCTCAGTCCTGTGGGTTTGCTGGGAATACTAGCCAGCCAGTGTGACTGGAGATGGCAACACCAGGTTCAGTGTGACACTCCAAGGAAGCATGCTGAGGAGCCCTAGAGAAGACACCTCATGTCCTCCTGTTGCCCTGGTGCACATGCATGGAGGACACACACGTCTTTACACATGTGCACATGCTATGCACAGACACACAGAAAGAAATCACATCATCAATCGGAAAGTAGCCTGACCTAATGTTGAAACAAGAATATCTTGAGCTAGGCCTCACTGAATATCCTTTATCTCAAATGGTTGGGACAAGAGTGTTTCAGATTTCAGAGTCCTCTGGATTTCAGAATATTTACATAGACTTCAATGGCATTCATAATTTAAATATCAGAATTCCAAAGTGCTTTAAAATCCAAGTTTTGCATTTATATTTTTGGTTTAGGGACACTCAAACTGCAGTTTTCAGGACATAGAAGAGATTTCACATATTGTTATTTTATTTGAAACTATAAGACACTTAAACATTAAAATTGACATTTAATTTTATCTTAACTTAAATCTCCCACCCTGCTTCTATGAGCTTCTTGGGGTAACCAAGGTCCTCCAGAACACACTTTGGGAACCTGTGTCCTAGGCCCCCAGCACTCTCAGATGACCCTAGCCAGGAAGAAGGGTGCCATTGTTATGGTCTGTTCTCTTACTGAACCTTGGTGAAGGGCAAGCATAGCCTTCCACCCAGCACATAGTGCGTGAACTGAGGGACACATGGCTTACTGAGTTCTGTCTGCTTAGCCCAACTCCCAGCCCTGCCTCCAGGTCCTCCACCATGGCCACCTCCAGCAAAGTTATTTTCCTTCTGATAACATAGCTTTTCCTTCAAGAATACGGGGTTGTTAAGACTCTCATGACCCCAAGGTGGACATCGAGTCAAGGACCAAACATTCACAATTCAACTTTGATGTTTTGTCCAAGTAGGTTTCTCTTTCCTTGCCGCAAATGACAGGAATTAAACTGAATAATTAAATCATGATTAATCTAAATTAAAGAATTAGATCTTTTTACGGATCTCCCTTTGAATATTTTCTTCTTTAAAAGATTATTTGTGGCCTGGAGAGATGGCTCAGCGGTTAAGGCACTTGCCTCCAGTGCCTAAGGCCCTGGGTTCAATTCCCAAGGACCCACATAAGCCAGACCCACAAGGTGGTGGCCCTGGTGCATTCTCTTTCTCTCTCTCTCTCTCTCTCTCTCTCTCTCTCTCTCTCTCTCTCTCTCTCTCTGTCTCTCTGCTTGAAAATGAATAAATAAAATATTTTTAAAAAAATAAAAAGATTATTTGTGTGTGTGTGTGTGTGTGTGTGTGTGTGTGCATTCACACACATCAGGCTCTCCTGCCTCTGCAAACTAACACTGCTGCTTACACCACTGTTGACATCCTGTTTGCATGGGTGACCTGGGATTTGGACCTTGGACCAGCAGGCTTTGCAAGCAAGAATCTTTGTGCTGAGCCTTCCCCAGGCCCCATTTGGATATTTTCTGACATGATACCATTTTTAATCTGGGCAAGAACACCCATTGAAAGAGTAGAGAAGACCTTCTGCATGAATTAGCAAGAAAATCTCTTAATGCAGGTTTTGTGCTTTGGTGCTGTAGTGACTAAATAGGAATAATTTAACCGGGAAAAGCCTCTTTGCATCCAGTGAGATGAACTCCTCTTTGAAGATTTCCATTTCCGGCCATGTCGGTCAACACCAGGGTTTGTATTCAGCTGCCCTGTGACTGGACACCTTCCTGTGGAGGCCTAAAGCCTGAGCCCATTCTGTCAAGTTTAAAGGATGGGATGCTTTCAGGCCCCGATGGGTGGGTGGTAGCAGGTGGGAACTGCCATTGAACACTTGGGAGACCCTAAATCTCCTTTCATCGGCCCTGAATGTTGGTGGCAATGTAGAAACGCATTGAAGCGGCTCTCACAAAGCTGCCTGCCCTGCCTGGCATTCGGGGGGGGGGGGGCAGGGCTATTTTGCACCATGACAACAGGTGACCTCTATTTGGAATTGTCAACAAACATTAATAGGCCTTCCAAAACACATAGGCTGTGATGTGGGGGATCGGCCGCCTGAAGGGAGAGCCCTTCCTGGATGTCAGCAGACGTGCTTAATTGGGAATGATTAGGGCTGTCTGCAAGCTGATTGCCTGAATTTGGTGCACACATAATTGTTGTACGGAACCCAAAGCGGCTTTGCTCTTTCATCTATATGAAGAGATCAGAAAAGAGAGATTTACGGCTTAGGTTGCCCGCAAGCCACACATAGCAGGGCTTAATTTTCCTTTCCAAGGGAATCCGAAGGCGGCTGTTGTGACTAGTTCTCTGTGGCTTTATATGGTATGTTGAGGTCACCTGCGCGTTTTTGTTAAACGATTGATTGACTGAGATTAATTATTCTGTCAGAGCTGTAATGGAGGCAAGATGGAGGATATGATAAATACAAAAGCAAACGCCATTCTTATAAAGGCACTTGTGTCTCTTTCGATTTAAACGAATCACACCCGTGTGTCATAGATGGTGTTCAGTGTCCCCTGCCCGTGTTCCTCCATAGCCCCAGGCTGTTTTCTTTGGAAATCTGAAGCTGTGACATGAGTGGTTATTTCTCTGACTTCCACTGAAGGATATTTGAGTGCTTTGTATCTGCATTCCTTCTAATCTTTCCCCAAACACCTCAGCCCAAGATCCTCAACTGATTCTGGGGACTTCTTAAGATTCCGCTCATGACTGGGCATCTTGGAGAATGTGCCTGGTGAGTTCAGGCCTGAGTACCAGGCAAGTGTTGGCTTCCAAATTGTCAGATTGCTGAGGCCTGGTAACAACCCTAGAAAGCCTTTTTAGGAAGGCAGTGAAAGCAGCTGTTAGCAGAAGTTTAGGTTCTCAAATCTCATGAAAAGAATCCAGTGGCCAGCTAAGGAAAGGCCAGGGTAACTGCTGATGACCTTTTAAAGGGCACAAGATGCTGTGTAAATGACATCCTACCTATTTACAAGTTGTTGGAAGCAAAGGCTACCAGAGTCAGTTTCCACCCTGGCTGCTGGCTTGATACAGGTGGAGCTCAGAGCATACTGAGTAGGAACTCATGGGAAGGAAGGGCACATCTCTGCCCCAAAAGTGTGTCTTTGTAACCAACCAATGCTCAGCCCAAGGGCTGAGAGGGATAAAACAAAAAACCCACAATATCTCCATTTGATAAAATAACGCTCTCCCTCTGAAAAGCACATAGCTGTGTGCTAGCTCTTGGGGTAGACTAATGGTCACCTTACACTCAACCCTGCTGATTCAGTACCTTATCTTGAGATATTCCAGTTAACTGAACACATACCCACCCCAATACATCTAGGCAAATAAGATTGCTAAATTGACATAGAAGGCATCTTGAAAACTGCTCTTTCTTGATGATGGAGAATGTTTTATTGGCTGTATATAATTAACGTAGCGACATCATAACCATTTGGACTATTGTAAGCTGAGTATGGGCATCTACTATGGAGGGAAGATTTCAAAATTGCTTCTTCACTATTTCTAAGAAAGGGGCTAACCTGGGAGTCTTCTATGTCCCTCCTGGAAATGATGTCTGCTCTCCTTTTTTGAATCTATAATGTATTTAGGTAGTTCTCACCTTTGCACGGCTCCTGATACAACCTTTATGGGATTAAACTGAAGGTCTGAGAATGTGTGTCCACATCCTGTCACTTTGGAACCTCTGTGACATTCAGTGCTTTGAGAGCAAATTAGAGACTTGATAACATGTTTTTTTCTTCTAGTTCACTCCTTTTGAAAAACATTTATGGCTCCTACATATGCCCTATAAAATATTTTGGAGAGTGAGTGGTCATCCCCAAACTCCCAGCTAAAGCTAGTTGCATAAATATTTAGTTAGTGATACCAGTGTGTTTCTTGAAGCTGTGCATATGTCAGAGTTTCCTTCGCTGCTCCTACAAAGTCAGGCCTATTAGCAATGTGCTGGGAGATAAGGGAAGGAGTGAGTGAAGAGAGGAACGCACACATGCCGTCGTAGGGGATCGTTCTGCACTAAATTATCACTGTTTTCTTTCAGTTTCTAACAAAAGTAAACAAGTCAGTGACTGGAGATTGCTCAGAGTTGTCACTTTAAATAATAATTAGATACTGTTTTAAATGAGACTGTCATGGCTTTCAAGATTGTTTCTGAAGTCCATGGCCAGAAGGATGGTGGGTGTGAAGGAGGGGCATGTGCTAGGCTGACAACTGGTTTGTTTCATGTCACTGAGAAGGCTTGTCCCTGAAATACAGTGGGAACGCTGCAGCTTTTTCATTATCTTGAGTTTTGCTGTTGCTTTGATGTTCTGCTAGCCCAATAGTTCGGAGATTGCCTATCGTCTCTAGGACGTGGGGAAGCTAAGACAACTCACTGTGCCCTGACTCTTCAGGTACTTCTAGTGGCTGGACAATCTTTGGGGATAGTGAATGGATATGACCTTGAAACTGACATTGAGAGGGATGAACAAATGTATGGAGATCACAGTGTGCTGGGTTCCGTGATAGGGCCTGAGTTCAGGAATTGAGTAAAGCATGAGCCTGGGGACTGAAGGTTCTAGAGAGAGAATTCCAGTGAATTGTGAAGATCCCAGAAGCAGAAGACTGAGTACTCACTTGGTCTTTTAGGAGAATTGATGACTCTTCAGCGAGGGTGAGGAACTCATTCTGCCCTTATTAACTGAATCAGTTAATGCTTGTATCAGTTCACACTTGATATTCTGGTGGTGGACCCCTGGGAAAAGTTACCCAGGAAGAGTAAACTCAAGCAAACTCAAAGGCTCAGAGACTTGAAGAAACACCTAAGAAAATGGGGGGTATGCAGGACTGAAGAAGGAGGGCTGAGGGACCTGAAAGTTAGTGGTGACAAGAGCATGGAGGATTTTGTGTCAGCTTCCAAACAGTTTACATTTCATTCCCTTGGCAGCTAGGGAACCACCGAGTATTTTAAGCAGAGCAAAGACAAGATCAGACTTGTGTTTTAGACAGAAGGCTTTGAAGTCAGTAGTATCTCCCTTTGATCCCAAATCATTGGCAATGGAAGGGGATTGCTTCTCTCTTGCCCTGTCAGGCCTGGGCTCTGACATTGTATGCAGATCTGTAAGGTGGGCTGGAGTAGGAAAGGAAGGAGGACACAGCAAACTTGAGTAGCTCATCAGAAGAGGACCCTGACTTTCACCTAGGTACACATGTCTGGTGTCGCCACAGTCGGTCAAGAGTTTGGTCATGTTGTAACACACTTGATCAGGAAAGATGCAGTTTTTACGATGGCTGTCTAAAGTGTGACTGCTTAGCTCAGGAGACAGTGGGGAAAGCTGATTTTTTTCCCCTGTCACCCTGCCTGGAGATCAACCCTTGCTCCATGATCCAGAAAGTTATACTCTCTGTCCTCCATGGCTGTTACATACATGAAAAAGATAGTTTGCAAAAGAGTGGGTAAGACTCCACTGAAGCAAAGTCAAGAAGACTTCTTTTATTGCAACTTCCCAAAGTCTTCCATGTGTCAAAGTGCACAGTGATGTTGGATGGCCTGTATGGTGGTCATTAATATCTTCATTTCTTAAAATTATTAGCGAAACTCATGTTCTCCAAAGTGCTGTTTGTGTAGAGCCTTTTTGCAGACTTCTTAATTGTATACCGAATGGGATTTCCTTCAAGCGTTGGACTACGCCATAAGGCCCTAAGCTTCCAGTGAAGTCAGATTGCAAAGGGATCCATTCAGCAAAAGCCAAGTGGGCCCCTGCTCATGACTTAGCATCATATTGATGAAGCAGAGCCCTGTATTCCTGCCATCTCCCTGGTCATGTTTGTGGAGACCCGGCCTCAGGTTCTGGCGGGTAGGATGTGGGCTACTGAGAAGGTTCCAACAAAAGGAAACTCTCCTTGACCTTGTACCTTTTTTAAAAGTCACAGAGCTATTAAAACGTTGACCAGAGCTTTCAGAAGAGCTGTGACTAGGCATAATGTGCCTTTTGATGGTGACCATTCATTTGTCCATCTAATTAGCCCTCAACACCTTTGATCACTCCATATATCTTTAAAATAAAAATTAAAATGAAGGGAAGCATGTTGGGTTTCAGTGCTCAGATCCCAGGGCTTAGATGAAAACTGAGGCCCAGCCTTGTATTTATGGATTTTCCTTCTTCCTAGTACGTCGTACCTATTTCCTCAGCCCTGTTCTCAGTAATGCCTGCCACAAAGAACTCCATAAATTTAGCATTTGCAGCTATAAGTTTGTCATTCTTTTCTTGAAATAAGATCAGGGCACTATTATAAAACAGCACAAGGCTGAGTGGGAGAGCCACCAATGTATTGTTGACTGATGCATCCGGGCATTTAGTTCTTCAAAATGGAAAAACAAAATGGGGTCCAAAGAGCAAACTCAGTAAATTAAAGGAATGTTATTTTATGCATAGAACAGCTGTTTTAATACTTGCTTGGTCGGGTCATGTGACTGACCCACTTCTTTTAGGATAAAATATGTCTTCCTTTAAGGTTATTATTAAAGACACATGGAGACATTTTCTTTGGTCTCCTTGTCAGCATTGTGCCACATTCAAAAAATAAATAACAAAAAGCCACCATTTGAATTTGGTTTCAGTCCAGTCCACGATTTGCATGAGATTAATAGGGAATCATGTCCAGCCTGGACTGGTGGTAGCTGTTTTCTTTTAAGTAACTGCATAACTCTGTCTGTTTTGCCAACTAGAAAAATGAATGAACTAGAAGTGAAAGATTTAGTGTGTGCCTGAGCTAGAACTCAGCTCCTCCTTGCTGCAGGGAGGGAGCTCTGTGTGGCCTCTGTATTTTGGATGCTCTCGGTCTAGTATTGAGTACTTTCTTAGCAATATGAGCTCAAGTGTGTGAGACAGTTTGCGGAGATCAGAAGACAGCGACCTCATGGGAGCTTTATTAAAGCCTGTAAGCTTTAGCTTTAACTCGAGGCTAGGAAAGGACAGCTCACGAGAGGCATGGCTGTGCTTTTAGACCAGCTAACTGGTGGCACTGGGGTCCATGTCTGCTCTTTCTTTTTTTCTATTTTCTTTTATTTTTTAAATTTTATCTTTATTGTCCAAAATTAGATACATTGATTGAGCAAATATTGTTTCCTTCCTCCCTGTCCCCAATCCACTGGATATCCTCCTCGGTGGGCACACTGGATCAATCCATGTGGCAAGGGGTTATGGATAGCACAGGAGGCAGCCAGGTTGCCCCCCCTTTATGAATTGTAGTTGAGGGGGGGCCATGTCTCCGGGTAATCTCTCTCACTAAGGCTCTTGCAATCTTTCTGCCCCCTCTTCCACTCAGTTCCCTGAGTCATGGAGGGTGAGTTTTAAGTCTGTTTCATTGTTGTTGTTGTGAACTTAAGAGTCTCTGTGCTTCTACTTTGTTGTTTTGGAAGTTGTTGGTGTCTGTCTCACTGGCTTATCCTGGGATGACTTATTGGCTGTGGTTATAGGTCTCTTTCTTGCCCCACCACTGTCTCAAGTGTTTCACTTGGGGCCTACACGATAGGCCTGGGGTGGTTCATCTCATGCTGGGATATCAGCCATCCTTCTGAGGCTCATCGGTGGAGTTGGAGTGACCACGGCTCTCTCACTGCCTTCTGAAAAATACAAACAGAATCTTCATCGGAGACTGAGATCAGTATAGGTTAAATGAGACACACATTTCTAACTTGGCAAAATTCTATTGAAATTAACCTCTCCGTGGTTCTCAGGTAATGGGGATTTCCTTTTGGAGCCCCAGTTTTTGGTTCCCGTAGGATTTTGCCCTGAGTCCCAGTTCCAGTTAAGGGTTCCTTGTCACTGAGTGGATTTCTTGGCCAATTTAAAAGCTGTTGAATACCCCCCCCCCCAGCCCAGGTTTTGGCACTGCTGTTGCACCAGTGATCACTTCTTGGTCTATTGATCTCTCCCAGAAGGAAGTGTGCTCAGCCTTCTCATGGCAACAGACTGCATTTTGTATCAGTTGTCTCTGCTTTCTCCAAATTTCATTGACCAATTTCCCCTGGCAGTTTATGCTGTGCCTTCCAGCACTGTACTTGCTACCATCTGGGTACTGGATACCATTCTGGATCTCGCAGGGTCTCTCGGTGTTATTCGATATCTTTCTGTGGTTTCTTAAGAAATAGGATCTTACCTTTGGCCTAGGGTGGGTGGGTATTCGAGAGCTTTGACAGAAACCTGTCTTGTTTTGGGGACCTTGTCGGTCTCTTTGATCCACAGCTCAGTGTGGGAAGGATCCAATGACTGGGACAGGGAGTTGGAGGTTTGGTTTCCTCCCCTTCCATTCACAGCCCCTCTTACTAGACAATGCCCACTTCTTTCTCAAGAGCTTACTGTATGAAAGTAAGGATTTCATGATTTTGATTCATTATTGATTTAGCTTATTGTATAAGTCCCCCCATCCTCCCTACCCCTCTCATTCCTTCCATCTCTTTCACAGTCTCTCACTTACCCTGCTAGGTTTGCTTAGAGTTTACGCTTATCCTGGTTAGGAACCACATATGAGAGAGAATATGCGGTGTTTGACTCTCTGTTCTTTTGTGAGTTCGCTAAGTAAGATCTGCTCCAAGTCAGACCACTTTTCTCTAAATTTCATTATGTCATTTTTTCCTCTCTGCTGAGTAAAATTCCATTGTGCAGATGTTCTACAACTTTGATATCCACTGGTCCAGGGATGGGCTGATTCCATTTCCTGGCAATTGTGAATTAAGCTGCTATAAGCATGGTTGCACTAATGTCTCTGTTTTGGGGTGTGACATTTTGAGGGTAGATGCCTAGTAGAGGGATAGCTGGGTCCATTGGTAGCTCTATGTCCATTCTGTTCAGGAGTCTCCACACTGCTTTCCATAGTGGTCGAACTGAGTTTGCAATCCCACCAGCAGTGAATGAGGGTTCCTTCTTCCCTGCACCCTCACCAGCAATTATTATTGTAGGGTTTCTTTATGATTGCCATTCTGACTGGAGTGAGGTGGAATCTCATTGTAGTCTTGATTTGAATTTTCCTGATGATTAAGGATGAAAAAAGTGCTCTGCTCTTTCTCGGCAGGCTCCTTCCCTCATTTGTTTTCCTTATACCACCCATTCAGCAAGATTTATCCAGATGGTTAAAATGGAGGGACATTCTTGCCATAGGCCCCTTCTCTCCCCATAACTGTGGTCCAGTCACTGGGAGGTCTCCAGTCCACCTACTGTCTGTGAACTACTGAGAGAATGAGACCAATTCTATCTTCTTGTAAAACGTGTAATTTTGTACTGCAGTACATATGAGTGATTCACGTACGTCAAATGTCTGCGGAGTGAATGCATGACAGAGTGCGTGCCCGCATGATGGAATGGATGGATGGATGCATTGCAGCCCAGGGTCACTCTGTACCTCCCAACAAGCTACATCTTATATGGGCTTTTAGGGGTGGGGCCTGCTTATTCGGTAGCTTCACACACTTGTTTTGGGCAGCTCTGACTGTCCTTGGTATTGCTCTTTGTCCTTGTTGGTGTATGTGTGCATTATGGGTGCATACATGCATGTGCGTGTGCACATGTGCCGTGGTATGAGTGTGAAGGTCAGAGAAGACAACTTCCGGTGTCAGTCCTCACCTTCTACCTTGGTTGAGATAGGGTCACTGTCTTCCCCATGCTAGCTAGCCCTCGAGCTTCTGGGATATTGTCCACCTCCCTTCTCACTGTGCTGAGGTTACAGATGCCTACTCCAGCATCCAGCTTTATGTGAGTTCTATGGACCCAAACTCAGGTACATTCTCTTGGTCATTAAGGAATTGCTTTATCCAAGGACCCATGTCCTCAGCCTGGTGTGTCTTAATGCCCAGTCATCTATAACATCTGTGGGGATCCCCCTGAACCCAGATATAGTTTGATCTTGTTCCTCTTTCTCATGGACCCCCAGATATCAGAGGACATCTGCTGTATGCCCCAGATTGAACATAACAGATTCCTCATAGGACAATTTCATCTTTAGTGCTTTTGCATCAGCAGTCTTACTCCAGCCCATGTTTGGTTTTGGCTTTGTTTTCATAAGTGCATCATAGGGCTACAGGAAGGCGGGAGTGACCAGTGTTGAGTCAGGACAGTACTTCCTGTACATGAACTTCTACTTCTTTTATCACTGAACTGACTCATTGGAACTACTGGTCACCTAAACCAGAACGTCTCAGGTAGGGTGACTATGTCTCCCTGGAGATAGTTGGCAATGTCTGGAGATATTGTTATCACTATTGGGCTGGATTGTGCCACTAACATCTGATGGATAGAAACTAGGGCTGCTGCTGAACACCCTATCATGCAGGTGACAGACCAGTTGAACATGTCAAAGGGCTGCTGTTGAGAAACTGGTCTACGTCACATCTTTCCTCCAGGTGCCCATGAAACTGCCCTTGATCATCTGCTCCATGAAGTCTCAAAAGCTTATGAAAGTGATTCACTTAGGCCCTCTCTTAACCATTTCTTCCAAGAATTCCAACATCTTACCCTGCTAATCACTTACCCTCTTCCAATTGTCCTGTTGCTTCTGGGAATGGACAACGCTTTGGTTGACCTCTGAAGCCCACAGCACCGCTTCCCAGACTTTGCTCTGCACAGAAATCACCTAGGGGGGGGGGTTTGTTCACATGAGAACCTGGTTCAGTAAGTCATTTCCAACAATGGCGCAGAGACAGAGGGCCCATGGGCCACACTTTGAGAAGCAAGACTTTCCTCCAAGCATGCTTGCTCCTGGCATGTGTTGGACCAGGGCTGCTTCTATATACAATTATCAAAACTAGGAACGTTTGGTTGTTCCTTAGCCCTGGCCATGTGGCACGATGAAGTCAGTTGAGCACCAAGATGTTATGGTGCAAAAGACCAACTGTGTATGTCATCGCTGAGCAGGTCGTTCCTGCACTCCGTTCCTGTTTGAGGAGCAATATCAATATCAGTTTCCCCATGGAAAGCTGGAGATGGGAGTGAGGGGGAAGCCACCTCTAACCAGAGACTTGGAGGAATGAAAGACCCAGCTGTGAGTTGGTTTCTGCAGATTCTGCATATGTTTATAAATTATCCTAGGTATTCCTTTTCCTCATTCCCTTTATTGTAGAGTGTATTTCTTTAAAGTGACAGGTTTAATTTTTTTCCCCACTCTGTGCAGATTTCATGGATGGTGTACCTTAATAAATCAAGCTGATTTCCACCATTGTATCAAGACTCTTTAATCAGTTCTTTGAATTAATGCAATCAAATGGTTGAATTTCTACATTCATCTCTATATTTACGGCTCTGTTGTGCTTTTTTATTGAATTGGAAGAGGAATATCTTCATTCGCAGCCAAAATAAAATAAATCTAGGCAGGTTATCTAGTAAACTGACTAGGGTACAGGGTATTGGCTGTGTATGTATGTGCATATGTATATATGCACAAAATACAAACACCATCTGAGTGCTTCTCATATTAAATGTCGCACTGGGACTTCAGATTCAGGAAGCTAGCATTCTCTCAAGTTCTATGCTAATTGTCCTATTTTTACCAAGTCATTAACCCTTGGATTCTCAAACATGTTCATGGAACACTTAGATATCAGGATGTCTCTTGAAGAACCCCCTGGATATCCTGTGTTCTCTGGTGAAGAGTTCAAGTCTAGAATCAGGTTGCCCCAAGAAAGTCCCTCTGTGGACTGGCTGTGTGATTTTGTGGATTACTGAACCTGTCTGTACCTTGCTTCCTTCATCCTTAAGTCTCACAGGACTGTGTGTGGTCATTGGAAACAGCCTTTTTTCCTGAATGTGGGTCAGCAGTCTTATTACAAATCAACTTTTTCATGAAAATGGATCTTGATGTTGTATAGCACTCTACTTCTTAGAAACCACGTCTGCTTTCCCCTTATTCCTTGCAAGACTTGTGAGGGGTCTCAGTGGCCCTGCATTAGGATTTAAAAAGCAGGGACGGGCAACAATGACATGTCCAGGACCCCATGACTTGTAAGTGCCAGAGATTGCTTCAAAGCAAGCTCTACTTCTTCTCCAAATCCAGTGATCAACTTGCTGAGCTGTCTGAATCCCTGCTCTTCACAGTGCTGCCTGACATGTGTGCTCCTGAAGCTGGAATTGCCTCCATATTGAACCCCCTTTACTCCATGACAGGCTGATATATTGTGAACTTTACTGGAGATGTGTCTTGTTAATGTTCTAGTATTTTACGTGTGTTTGTGAGCACGTGCACACGTGTGTGTGCGTGTGTGTGCATGTGTTTGTGTGTGTGCATGTGTGCATTGTGTGTGTATGTGCGCATGCTAGAGGTCTGAGGACAACCTTGTGGAAAGAGGTGGAATATCATCCACTTTTAAAAAAATATTTTAGACAAGCTCTTTCATTGGTTTGACACTTATCAATTAGGCTAAACTTAACCTAGGTGGCCAGTGAACCCCAGGGACTCACCTGTCTCTACCTTCCCAGTGCTTGGGTTACAGGTGCACACCACCATGCTCAGAATTTTTATACGGGATTGAGCTCAGATCTTCATGTTTGTGAGGCAAGAAGTTTACTGATTGAGCTGTCTCCCCAGCCCCCACAAATACCATTTGAGCTCCAAAGCCTCTTAGCCCTTGGGAATTGGCCAATGACCCACATAAGGCTGATGGATTTCTTCTGGTTGAGAGCTTTAAAACTGCTGAACCAATTAGCTTTCACTGGGTCTCAACTCTTTACCCCTAAATCAGTGAATATTGATTTAATTCCAGTTGTATTGGTTGACACTTTGGGCTGGCCTCAGCTCCTCAGTCTCAGCTCTTCTTGGCTCTGGTCTCCTTCAAAGTCTTTGGTCTAGGCTGGAGACTGTGGAATAGCATGTCTTACCCAAACCTCCTTTGATATGATCTCTAACCTTTCAGCAGGCTGGTCTGAATTGAGTTCACATGCCAAGTGCAAGGCTCCCAGAGCAACAATGAGCAGGCCCCAATGACACTTTCCAAGATTCTACTATTACCGTGGTGGTCAAGCGAGAGCAGTCACAGGCATAAGCTTCGAACTAGAGAGGGGCACGGACGGGTAAGGTTGGGGACTCTTGACACTATGACTTGCCTACCATACTGCCATGACACTTCCTCAATGACATTATCATGCCTTCATAACCCAGAAAGCACACCTTCTCCAGCGAGACACTCTGTCAGCTCAGGAAACTTGGCCCATGACAAAGCCCAGGCTTCGCTCAGCATTGCTGTCCTGTCTCCCTCTCATAGGGCTGCTTGGCCTTAATGAATTGAAAGATGGCCCTTAATCAGGGCTTTTCTGACTTTTTAATGGTGTACATATAAGTCCTCCCTGTCAGCTTTCCCTTTAGAAATGTGTGCATTTATTCAGAATCCGGACACTGGAGTTTTTCTGTTTGGGAATGAATTTTAATGAAGCTTGCTCAGTTTTATCACCAAAATTGAAGAGAGTCTTTTGTGCCCTGAGAAAGTTCCCTGGCAGTCAGGAACTCCTTAGAAAAAGAACTGCAGAGCGAGCGAAGGAAAGCTCAACCCTTCTGTAATGATCGCTCTTTTTAAAACACATTACTGTTCATGAAAGTTTATGTCAAGGAGTTTAACTCATGGAAGGAGAGCTTAATGATGTGGGTGCTAGAGGGAGGGGCGGACGATGGGAGATCATTCCCCAGCAGATGAAAGAGTAGACTTCACCTCCCTGAGACTCATGTGACTTCTTCAGATGCAAATAACAGAAAGGATGATGACAGTGATAGCACTTCCCGGCTTTGGGGAGAATTCACCAGCTTTGCAACAATACCTGGCAAGGCATTCATGGCTGAGTTCTTTCCCTGACTAATTGGAAACACATCTCTGAATTTTTGCCTTTGTTGAGAAAGAGCGAAGTCTTTGGTAAATGGTATTCAGTGGTTTACTTTTCTAAAAGCTCAGCCGTGCACCAGGGCTCTTGGTCAGGAACAATGGACATGCTTTCTAAAACCAGGGAGCCTGGGGACATCAGAAAGTGACAGGTGAACCTGGGGTCTCATCTCCCTAGCTCTTGGTCTGCCCCTCTCTGGCCCTTGTGAGTAGAATGGAGGAAGTGAGTCTAAAAGTTTCCTGTCAAGAAAGCCTATAATTTGGAAAAAAATTGATATTTACATTTTTATTATAAACATGGGATTGAATGAATCAGAGAGGTAAATGTGAAATTAATTAATGCATTTATGACAGGAGACACTTTGTAATACAAATAACACAAATCCCTGCCTTGCTAGGGATTGTGCTCTCTCTCCACATTTCTGTCCGTGCACCCATGCACCCATCCACCCATGCATCTATCCATCCACTCATCTGTGTAGCTATCTGCCTTGTGCACTGCCTATTACCCCAGTCACCACATATCCATCTACCTCTGGTCTACTTATCCATGAACCCATCTCTCCGTCTGCCCATGTATCCATGTATTCATCCACCCGTCTTTCCACTTATACACTCCGCATCTGTCCAGAAATCCATCTGCCCATGTGCCATCTTTCTGCTTAGCCATAGACCTATCCACTCATCTACCCTCCCCTCTATCGACTGCTCTCTTCTCTTCTTCATCTGTTTCAGACATTAATGTTGAAATTCTTCTTCAATTTTCCCAACCTCTGTCAGCAAATAGTCACAGTTTTTAAATAACAGATGCGCCAGGCATGGTGGCACATGCCTTTAATCCCAGCACTCAGGAGGCAGAGGTAGGAGGATCGTTATGAGTTTGCAGCCAGTCTGGGACTACAGAGTGAGTTCCAGGTCAGCCTGGGCTAGAGTGAGAGCCTACCTAGAAATAAAAAAGAAAAGATGAGGAAAAGTCTGGTCCCAAAAGGTTATGTCACTGAGCTGGTAGGGGGCAAAATAGGACTAATTCCCAACTTCTAAAATGTCCCAGAAACCCAAAACCTGGCATCTTTTTCCTTAGTTTGGAACAGACCAAGATTCAGTCTAGAGCTTAATTTTCTAATGAAAAATAAATACTCTCCTGGGCTGGAGAGATGGCTCAGCGGTTAAGTCACTTGCCTCCAGTGCTTAAGGCCTTGGGTTCAATTCCCCAGGACCCACTTAAACCAGACCCACAAGGTGGTGGCCCTGGTGCGTGCTCGCTCTCTCTCTCTCTCTCTCTCTCTCTCTCTCTCTCTCTCTCTCTCTCTCTCTCTCTCTGTGTGTGTGTGTGTGTGTGTGTGTGTATCTTTGCTTGAAAATGAAGAAATAAAATATTTTTAAAAAAATACTCTCTAAGCTGGGCATGGTGGCACACATCTTTGATCCCAGCACTTGGGAGGCAGAGGCAGGAAGATCACTGTGAATTCAAGGCCAGCCTGGGACTACAGAGTGAGTTCCCGGTCAGCCTGGGCTAGAGCGAGACCCTACCTTGAAAAAAGAAAACAAAATTTGAAAAAAAATTCTCCAGAAAAAAACTTCCTTCAACTGTGATTCTCTGAAGTAGATTTTTGAGTGCTCTGTAACTTGAGGCGGATTGAATATTTTGGGCATCCCCTCCATGTTGTTACAGTGCATATCTGCTGAAGTCCTCTGCTAAGGGTCACGCACTTCAGTTGCTCATTCCAGGGATACATTGGCAAAAGAGTCCCACATGATACGTTCCCATTCACATAGACAGAGTCATAGTAACCCTGTGATCAGTAACTGCTGACTGATCCGAGATCCCCAGAGGACACTTACAAAGGAGGAGAAATAGCACTTGCTCCTAGGGAATGTTCTAGAAAGCTGTGCATCTCTAACTAGGAGTTTAGAGACAAGGTCACTGGATATAGAAGAGCATATTTCATGGAAATCTTGGGAAAGAGATAGGGGTACGTCTCTTGTCTGTATTCAGATAAAAAAAAAAGATATATCCTGTGTTTTGAGGTAGATTCAGTTCTTTAAACAAACCCATCATCCACCGCAGGCAATTTTGTTTGATCCCCAGTTCAGTAATGTGAAGTAAAGTTTCCCAGACTTGAATGGCTTAAAATGAAAGGGATCGTGTTTTTTCTGTCTGAACTGGAAATCCGAAGGGTTGCTTGCTGAAAACATTCAAACTTCTACCTCGTGGCTCAGCTGCAGGAAATGGGGAAATGTGGGTCAGATGTTTCATTTCCATTCCAAATTGATGAAGGGTGAGAAAGTTGAAGTATGTGAATCTTAGCGCTACCAGGAAGGTTAGAAAATACAAGGTTATTTCTCCCTCCCCCAAAATTTGTTAGGGGTACAGTGGCGGGGGGGGGGGAGGAGATCAGGTGAAATTATCTACAGGATAAAGACAGCCTGGTATGGAGTTGTTTTAACCATTACAGCGAGTGGATTAGACTCATTGCTACAAAATCATTGGTGGAAGAAATTGATAGATGGTATCAATTGCTCGGCTTCTCCCTAATGGAATCCACAGACCTACCTACCTGCATCAACATCACCTGAGCTTGTTGGAAGTGCAGTGTCTTAGAGACCCCCATCCCAAGCCCAAACCTGAGCCTGGTTTCACAGGACCTCCAGGTGTCTCATGGGCACATTAAATTCAGAGGAGATAACTAATCCCCTGTACTTGAGTGAAATGCATATCTGGATCCTTTTCCGCCTGGGTTGACTCTGGAGAAGGTGAGTTGAACTTCCAAGATGCCAGTGTAGCAGCTGGGTTGGGTCCTATAGCCACCCCTTCAGCCTTGTCTTTGAATATGAACTGTCCCTGCTCCTCTGACATTCTAAGACCCCCATGCCTGAGAAAGGGGGGGGAAATTGGCAGAGAAAACCCTTGTATGTATCCAGGAAGCTTTCCTCACCCATGTTTGGATCCCTCAGTCTGGTCAAGAGGGGAGGACATCCCCTGTAGTGCCTCTCTATGCCTGCCTTCTCTTCTCCTGCCAGATACCCTGATAACCCCCCTCGTGTTGGTCCCCAAATTCTCACTGACACATAGAAAACATCCCATGTCTCCCAATTTCTCCCCTTGCAAATCAAAACCTCCTGTTTCCTTAAAGGGCCAGCAGCCCTGTCTCTCAGAGGTGTCCTGCTTGCCTCATGTTCCACACAAGCTACTTTACACACATCACGTTCAGTTGCCCCAGCAGTGCTGGAAACCCAACTTCCATCAGTGCCACCCAGGGGGAGGAAGCCACCGCTCATGGTGATGAGGCCATTTGCTCGCAGCAAGGTGTTCAGACACAGCTGGGATTCAAACTCAAGCCTGTCTGTCGGATTTCCTAATTGGCGCTTTGAAATGCTGCTCTGTGCCTCTCCACAAGGCTAATGAATCAGCCAGGGAAACCCAGGAAGGTGCTAACCTACCATTGTACGTGTAATTGATCAAAACCCTTGCTCCGAATGGGCCGATGGTTTAGATACACTTTACCAGGGGGAAGAGAATAATTACAAGTGACCACAGTAGATTCCTCTATCTGGTCGATTTTAACTTTCTCAAGCTCAGAGCAACCTTCAAGGCACTCTGTTTTAAGATTGAGGGCCCCTGCCGCCAAGCTTGGCTCCACCTTTGCAGCCCTGGGAAGCAGGTGATGTGGGGTTTGCTACTCGACATTAACTTCATCTTGTTAATTGAGAACCAGGCCACACTTCCATTGGGTTCAGCGTTAACTTTTGGTTGGAAGAGGTTGTCATTGAGGAAACAATGCTAGGAGGGTATGACTCCCTCACACAGGCCTCCGGGGTCACCTCGCCTTCCCCATCTTCTCCAGGCTCCCCAGAAATGTAATTCCCTCCAGTCTACCCACAGACTTTAGCTCAGCCCCATGCTACAGGCAGAATGAGACAAATTCAGTTGAGTAGATTGTAGTCAAGCAAAGACAGATTCATGAGCCAGGCAGTGATTCCCTTCTGCCCTGTGGTCAGAAGCCATCTGAGGGCAGAAAACAGGAGGAGCTGTAGAGGCAGCCCCATTGGGGAGAGCTTGATCCTTGGCCTCCTTGAATCCGGTGTAAACATTCAGCTGCTATGATTGGCTGAAGCTCAGCTGCTGTGATTGGCTGAGACTTAGGTCCTGGAGAGCAGCTAGTTAGATTTCACAGTGGGTTCCTCTGAGCAGTTTGGTTGCAGGTCTTTGGTCAGAGCCCAGTAGGGAGACTTCCTCTGGCCAAACTGAGCTTACTTTAGGCTGAAGTTAATGTTTATGTCTAATTTTGCTTATGCCTGTTTTTCTTGTGTAGTACTCGCAAACATAGCTTAATTAAATATGTTAAACCAATAGACTAGAGTTATCAGTTTATGGACACCAAGGTAGTAGTAGAAAGAGGGAGAGGGGGAAGAGGAGGAGGAGATGTTGGCAGTTTATGAGTTCAAGCAAGCAAGATTTTTTTTTAATCATAATTTCAAATTTTAACAATTCTGTTCTCAGTGGACTCCTTTTTATTTTACTTTTATTTTACATTTTTATTTTTAACATTTTATGAATACGTGTATTTGGATTTGGTTAGCCCTCTTCTCCAACTCCTCCACCCCATCTCCTGTCATTCCTGTCGGGCTTTCAGCCTCCCGCCCTGACATTCCCCCGTTGACTTTCATATCACTGAATATCTGCTGCTTTCGCTACCCTTCTTCCTCCAAGTCTCTCTTTCCCCCTCTCTTTTTAGTTTTTCCGTGTTTATACACTCTTACAATCACACACACACACACACACACACACACACACACACACACACACACACATCATGTTGTAGTTACCTTCTCATTATTGCCACAAAGCAGCTGGTATGAGGAAAGGGTTTATTGGGACTGACAGTCTTGAGGGGAAGCTTCATAACGTCAGGGGAAAGATGACAGAGTAGAGGCTGGACTTTGTTCTACAACAGGTAGAAAACAGCAGCAAGGGCTGTGAGCCAGCCTGGCAAGATGGTTTAGTGGTGAAGGCACTTGCCTACAAAGCCTAATGTCCGGAGTTTGATTCCCCAGTACCCACGGAAAGCCCGATACACAGAGTGGTGCATGTATCGGGAGTTCATGAGCAGTGGCTCGGGGCCCTAGTATGCCCCCTCTCTCTTTCTCTCTCTTTCTCTCTCTCTTTCTCTCCCTCCTTCCCTCCTTCCCTCTCTCTCTCTCCCTCCCTCCCTCTCTCCTTGCAAATACATACCTCCTCCAGAAAGACTGTACCTTCCAAATTGCCACTAGCTAGGGATCAAGAATTCAGTACATATGACTTTTTAGGGACATCTGATTTAAACCACCACAAATCGGTTATAATCTAGGACTCATATTATGGGAGAGAACATAGGATGTTTGTCTTTTGTGCCTGGGGAACCCAATTACTACATTTCCCAGTTCTATCCAGTTTTCAGCAAATTTCAAAATTTTATTTATGGCTGAATAGAATCATATATATATATATATATATATATATATATATATATATATATACACAGCACATTTCCATTATCAGTTCTTCATTGCTGAACTGCTTCCTTTTAAAGAAACTCAAACCAGAAATGGTGGTGACATGGAGCATTTGGAGGCAGAAGAAGATGGGGTGGTTCTCATAGGTGGCCAGCAGCAGGGACCGCCTTGTGCTTTCAACGTTGATATGCCATAGAGCACACTTCGGGAGCGCTTGTGGTGCTCACCTGGACAGAGAGCGTGTTCATTAGTTGCTTTTCCCATTATACTCACCAAATACTGATGGGAGAACTATGGGGTATCTTGATGGTGATGGAGCCTTCCTCGACTCTTGGGTGGGCTCAGGAGTTAGGGTCCAAGACTGTCATGGTCACCACAACGTCCCCTGAGTCAGAGTCCTCTGGCTCTTGTCTTATGAATTCCATGAATGAAATCCACAGAACAAAATAAAAGGTTGAGAAAGATTTTTACTATAGCTTAGAGCTGTAGGAGGAAGAGCTGTAGGAGAAGGGAGCTTAAGGGAGGGAAGGAATTCAAAACTCTTACCCAAGAAGGGGCCTCCAGAATATAGAAAGAGATTGTCTTTTCTGTGAGCCTCCTGGATGGGCGGCTGGTCAAGTCCTGATGCCAGGTGTCTGAAGGACAGGGTTTCTAGGAAGGGGAGATCTTCCCAGAAATTGTTAATCTTCCAGGAAGAGCCTTCTCAGAAGTGGGTGGAAAGGCTCCCCCAGCAGGCAGGGGTAAGAAAAGACCAGACCCTTCTGATATTTCTGACCTGGAGCAAGGTGAGCCAATTCCTATTTTCCCCTACATGGCCAAGGACAATTCCTGCATTTAGCCAAAAGAAAGCTATTTACTTTGGGAGTCTTGCCACCCCTAAGCTCCCTCAGTACCTGACAGGAACAAGTCAAAGGAGGAGGAATGGACTAGCCCATCATGGCAGGAAAGGCCTGAGCCTGACAGGTAGGAAGCAAGAGGAGCACAAGTGGAGGTCACACACAAAGTCTGTTCCTAAGGACCTACCTCCTCTGGCTAGGCCACAGCCCAGAGGTTGCACAGCTTTCCAAAACAGCACTCACCAACTGGGGACCATTTGTTCAGATCCATGAGCCTTTGGGCCAAGGGGGATATTATAGGCTCAAACCATCCCAAGGAGTGACCCTGTAGGGCCAGCCTAAGTGGTTTGCAGACAGGGAAAGGAGCTGGATGCTGGGGAAGGAGTCGTAGCCAAGGGATGTATTGAAGGCATTTTGAGTGTTTTCCACTGACTATCAATTCTTCATTCCATGCTAATGGAATAATTTGATCGATGAAAGCGCCGGGGAAAAGGCTGGGGATGAATAAAAAGTGTGAAAGCACACAGCTACAAATGAGTGGGCAGATCTACCACTCTCTCCCCAGCATCAAATCCATCTGCCTCCTGCGCTGGGTACCGGGAGACAGGCAGATCCGAAGCTTGGGCTTAATTACACATAATTTGGGTGACAGCTGAAACACAAACCTAAACATTCAATCAGTTAAAGATACACAAAATTAAGCATTTCACACAGTGTCCAACCCCTTCCATCTTTATTAATACGTTAATTATGTTAATTATACCATGGTTTCAATTCCTGCTACCACAACAAGCAGGGGGTGGAGGTGGGGGAAGAGGCAGGCCTCTCAGCCACACAGCCATTCAAAATATGAACTGAATTTAAAGTAGGAGGATCACAAATACATAATTGAGCAGTTTACTCACTCTCTTACCCCTCGGCTTCACGACTGCCAGTATTCCTGGAGGCTGACTTATTTTACATATGTTCAGTGTACATAGTAAATACTCAATAAACCTGTTGGCTTAATTTCTAATCAAGCCTGCTGTATCCCTGAAGATGATAGAAAATAAACAGATATGGGGGGGGGAGGGTTTGAGGTGGCAATGACCAGGATTGCAGAATTAGTTCCCCAGTCTGTACCCCCAAACCCTTCCCTCCCCCCCCCCCATTCTGATATCCCTGATGGGTGAGAAGCAAGCTGATGGTTTTGGATCCTTGGTTCCAGAGATCTGTCAGGGGCTTCCCTATGCCTGCTCAGTGGGTAGGAGCATCTCGAAAAATAGCTTTACTTTGACCTTTGCATTTTACATGTCAGGATTGGAAGATTTTTCTTTCTAAAAATTGCTGAAAAATTATTTCAAAACTCCCCGCCCAGTGGCTTTTTTTCTCAGCCTTCAACCTTCCCACACCATCTCCTCGGCTCTGCATCGGGGTTTGACACCATTCAACCCGCAGTACTAGGTGTGTGTGGCTTCCCTGTTCCTCTGCTTTTCTTTTCTAAGTGCCCATGTGACATCATAGCTTTCCATGATTTTGTTCAGCCTACCTTGACTAAACCTGGGCCATAGTTGCCTCCTCTGGGAAACCTTCCCAGCCTGAACTCATCAGTGGTATCTTTTTTTTTCCTCTTTCTGAATTTTGATGGCTTTTAGCATTTGACCTCTCATTTTATGTAAATGTGTCTTCCTGACATGGTGATCACTTTCTCAAATGAGGAACCATCCAACTCTCTGTTGAAACATTTCTTCCGCTCACTCGGCCTTAGACTGAACACACAAACCACTACTCAGAAAGCCCTGCCTTACCTTGACGCTTCCGAAAGTACGTGACAGGAGCCCAGACACGTAAAAAATCAACTGACCTACTAGCCAGGGAGAGTTCAGTTGCCCAAACTGCAACAATCAATTACTGCACTTTCGATTTTTGACTTAATAGTTTGCTGAGCAGAAACAAAACTGTCATTTGAGTGACTTGTACAAGATAGGATTTTTAGGCTTGGCTGGACCGACATGGGTGGAATCGACATTTGTTGGGAGCGTCATTTTAATATCACCAGAGGAAGTGCTCAAGAGCCATAAATCTGAAGTCGAAATGCTGTGTTTACTTCTTCCTTTTGCTTTTGTCCTGGAATGGCTGTGTGGCTCCTCCTCCCCAAGTATCCTTAGCTAAGCTAAATAGCTTCAGAGCTCCTTGAAGAAATAGTCTTCATGACCTCTGGACCCCTCCACAGTGGCCCTTCCTGGTATGCAGAATCAGCATTGGATCAGTCCATTGGGGTCTAGGGGTGCAACCCACATCGATATGCTAGCCCCCTTGATCATGAACCCCACATTCCACCTCTGGGGGCTGATGCTCAGCAAGGAACCTCCCGTCTAGTTTCTGATCTTGCAGCAGAGAAAGAAAACTTATTGTCACAAGGTCTCAGGTTAGCAAAAGGAAATATGGCTTATTAACTGATGGATATTTACTACTAATCTTGGTCAAAATGGAAAAACTGAAAGAAATATATAGTAATGTTTTTCCCCACTCAGTTTTCTTTTTGCATGTAAGGCACAAAAATTATAATTTTGTGCACACACAGACACAAATGCCATAGAACAGTGTATGAAAGACCAACTTTTAAGGATGCTGAGAATTTAGAAAAAATAGAATTCACAATGGAATATTAGGAAGGACCAAAGTGATGGTTCCATTTTTTTTAATATCTAAAGTTCTTTTTAATTATTGCTTGTATTCATGGATCTCTTTTTTCATATTAATGGCAAAAAAGTCAAGGTGCATTTGAGCAATAATAATTTGTACACACTCCAATCAGATATAAACACTGGCAAGCATTCCTTTTAACTAGCCGTCCTAGGATCTTCCCACTGAGCTCAGAATAACTTCAATCCCAAAGCTAAGAAACTTCACAGTTACGTTAGCCCGTCATCTTGTTGCTATGTGAATGCGTGGATAGTTGGTTATTTTTTCAGATGCTGAAGTTAGCTTTGAAAAAACCTATTTAGTACATTTTCAAGGACCACAAGGAATCTATAAGCCACATAGGAACCTTGTGCCAAGGATTGTGCTTACAGTTGGAAGTCTGAGACAGATGCACATGGAAGTGACGTAGGCCTGGTGATAACTAGGTCTCAGTCCAGCAGTGAGGGGGTGGGAGGGGCTCGGGATGGCAAGCCATTGTCTATAAATTCAGTCCCATCAGTGTATCATTGTTGGTGTCCCTACTTCAGCCATGTGAGTTCTTTCCCTTCTAGTTTTGTGAGTTTCAACTCAGTTTCATGAGTGGGTCCAGATGGGTCACCATTTTCTGAGTTGTTTTCTCTCTCAGCCCCCAAAGGCCTTTTAAACACAGCAACACTCAAGAAATCCTCATCCATTGAGCACCTTTAGTTCTAGCTACAGCTTTGTCAAACAACTATGGCTCGTTTGTAGATGTGTTTGGCATTGTTTCTACCATCTGTTCCCATGGATACATCTTACTACCAGTGGTTAACCAGATGGGACATGACCTAGGTGAGCCCACCCTGACCACATTGAGTTGTGAATGGGAGATACGACCTTTGGGATTTTGACCAAGACCTTGGTTATATCCATTACTAAAATAAAAAAAAATGCATCATTTGAGAAGGAAGAGTAATTATCTCCATTAGTTGTAATCTCCTCAGATTCAAACACATGACACGGACTGTTCTACTCAATGGCAAATTTATAGACTTGGTGGTTAATTAAACATCTTTTCTAATCAAATTAGCTTTCATTTCCTAAGTAGAGGTATTTCACCTGGAAGTGGCTCTGAGGCATTGTTTCTCTCAGTCATCGCCTATGAAAAGAAAGATAACATCCCTTCAAAGGCCTGCTCTTACAGTGAGTAATTACTCTTTATTTGACTGCAAATGTACATTCCTGAAATAATATATTCGTAAAGTTTCATAAATTATTTCAAGATGTATTAAAGAGCATTGGAAATAGTTCTTCTCCCTACAGGAGGTTGCCAAGAATAAGTTTTGTCCTTTAAAATTTGAAACAAATTATTATTCACTGGGGGAACATCATTGGCGCTTCCCCCAGCTCCAGCTGACAGGGACAATTTGAACTAACCTGCTAATGGTAATGCTTTTAAAATTTAGAGATACTCTAAGTGGAGCAATTTTTAAAATTAAAACCATACTAGAGGGAATTGCCTTTGGAGGTCATGCAAAGTGAGGGGCGGTGCACATTTACCTGATTCAGGGCCTGGATTCCAGCTGCCCAGGTCACATGTGACATCATGGCCCCACAGAGGTACAGGTGTGTCTCTGGAGAATGTCACCTAAATTTTCCCTGGCATCATTCTCCTGTGACTTTCAGCCTCAATATAACATTCAACATAATATAATAAAAGGCTACTTACTGGTCCATGGCTTAGGGGAATGGAGTTCTAGTCTCAGAAGTAATACAGCATTAAAAAAAAGTTTCCAGAGCTGGGGAAATGGCTGACTGGATAAAGTGCTTACTCCATAGGCATGAATGCCAGAGTTTAGATCCCCAGAACCCATGTAAAAGCCAGATATTGTAGCAGGCAATCGTAAGCTCACTGTGCCCACAGCGAGAAGGCAGATGGAGATAGGAGGTTTTCCCAGATGCTTCAGGCAAGCTGGCTTGGCAAATACATAGTGAACAACAATGAGAATGAGAGACCCTGCCTCAAACATAGGAGTAGGCAAGGACTGACACCTGAAGTTAATCTCTGATCTCCACACATGTCCTGTGGCATGCATGTGCCCAACCTCACACATGAATACATGCACACACACACACACACACACACACACACACACACAACAAAACACAGTCTTCATTGGTATCATGAAGGGCTTGTTTTAAATAACCCTCCACAGGCCTTCGAATATTAAACCATCAGGCTTTACTACCGGAAGGAATCACGTGAACCAAATATTTGTGGAGCACTTGTTTAACGTAAGCCTTAAACTCCAGGAAACTTCTTCCAACCAAGGACCACTGTGGTCCACTTGGGATGTCGCAGGTACCTGGTAAGTTGTGACTGAACCAGAGCGGCATTGTTGAGGAGGATGGATATACTACGAGGCAAGTTTCATTCATTCTGTGTGTCAAGTGAGATCTCTTTGAGGCGAGCAAGAGAAAGAGAAGGCAAAAGAACCCATGTGTTTGGTTAGGTGCTTACAATGGGCCAGGAGCTGTACTCAGTGATCTTGTAGGTTGTTTTTCTGCTTTTGGACTTGAGTGCAGTGCTGGGAACAGCAGAGCTCTCTGCACATTCTGCAGGCTTAAATGGAACCACCTGCTGAATAAGGAATGGGGCCAGAGCTGGAAAGTCGGTGTCTTTGCAGCTGTTTGTGGGACCTGCCTTTTCTTCTTCAGAAACCTCATTCTACCGTATCATCTCCCAGCAGTTCAGACGGCAAAGCAGAAGCACTTGGTGAGAATGTCAGGAAAAATGATGGTTGGGGGATGTCTGTCTGAATCACTCTGTGATGTGTGCTCGAGCTGTGTCTCTGAGGAGTCCCCCGCTTCACACGTCTGCTTGAGCTTGGACTAGAGTGTTCAGGAGAAGATGTCTTTGTTTCAGAGAGGGACTGAGCATCCAACGGCTTGGCTGTTGGGCTCCTAGGGACTGGCAAAGTTCAAACAGAGAAATGGGAGGGGACGAGTGTGGTTACGCTGCCAGTCCCAAGCTAATTGATCACAGCTCTCCCTTTGAACTCAGACAACATCAGGATCCTTTCCGCAGAGCTCTCTAGATAGTCATTATCGAGTGACAGGTGTTGGCTTGGAAGACGAAATCTATTTGTCAAGAATTGGACTGAGCCATAGATTCTTTCTTCAAAGAAATTTGTGGGTCCATCAGGTTATTAGGTAATTCAAAGCCTCCCGACTTTTTAGTGTGTGTGACAGGACATGCCTCTCTAAAAGGACACTGTGGTCATCATTTATCTTCTACCTCAGAAGGTATCCACAAACCAATTCTACTTAACCACTTTGTTCTTGAGAAAAGGGAAATTGGACAGAAAGTTTTGTGAAGTGTTCTTGAATTGCCTGGCTTGTTAAATGTGTTTAAAGGAAACAGACTGATTACAGTGTGCTCCATACATGTCATGTAGTAATGGGGACAGCTGGAAGCCGCAGAGTAGATCAATGAATGCATCTTAGAAACTCGGTGCAAAAGAGGATGATGTGTGTGTTACAGAAATTAAATATGCATGAGCCAAAGAAAGCATTGACCACAAAAGACAAGACTCTTAATTTGGATCTATTAAAAGGAAGAATAGCTAGATGTGGTGTGCAAGCCTTTAATCCCAGCACTCGGGAGACAGAGGTGGGAGGATCACTGTGAGCCTGAGGCCACTCTGGGACTATAGAGTGAGTTCCAGGTCAGCTTGGGCTAGAGCGAGACCCTACCTCAGAAAACAGGGGTGGAGGGAAAGAAAAATGTTCATGAAACGATACCTTAGAAAACTAGAGAGATTAACAAACTAGAAGGTAGTATGCATATTTGACTATGGATAAGTATTAAAACTACATAAAGAACTCCTATAAACCAATTCATAAATGACAGACCACTCAGTGGAGAAGCAGATGAAAGATGGGCATTTTGTATAGAACAAAATATGTATGGCTAATTAATTTGTGAAGAGATAGACTTGATTCTTGTTGGTAAAGGAACTGCAAAGAAAATATAGTAAGGTGATTCAAACAAACAAAACTACTAATTTTATAACAGAATTCAACAGTTTGGGAGAAACTGTAGATGTCTAGGACATGGTCTCTGTTGCTAAGGGGAACATGAATATACAAACCCCTGCAGGATTGTCACCTTAAAGGACTTAATGGCTCCTATGCATAGGGATAATGGGACATAGGACAAGAAATGTTGTAAAGTCATTAATTTTTTCATATCCGAGAGTTGGAGATAGCGTATAGGCCTACAGCTAGTAGATGAATGACTTGTGTATACTTCCAGGAGAATGATGCAGCATTTGAAACAAGTTGAAGTGACAGGGGCCAACACTGTGGCCTCCTGTAATACTACAGATATGTTTCACAAGAGTTGGTGTAATAGATCTATACCAAATGCACAAAAATGACTGACTGCCTGTGAGATAGCAACTGAGAATGGGAAGGGGATAAAGGAAAACTTGAAAACAAAGATTTCTTATGTAAATATATTTTATGTATTTCAATGTAGTATATACATATACTGTGTGTGTGTGTGTGTGTGTGTGTGTGTGTGTGTGTGTGTGTGTGTGTGTATGGCATTTTTCTCTCTTGGTCAGGCTGATGGTTTGAGATATCAGCATCTTTGTAACATGACTGTAGAGATTTCACAGATAGGCTCTGTGCCCCCCAAATTGCATCCAGCAAAATTTCGAAGCTGTGCTTTCAAGTTCAGTGTTAACAACCAATTCGTTAAGACCAAGGCAGTGTGTCTCCAGGGCCACTGATTGGTTAGCTGTTCACCTAGATCATCACCCAGACTTGTTACGATGAGTCGGGGTGACAGGGCATGAGACATGATTGCTGGGTTTTGATATCAAGTAATTCCAGAACAATTTGTATCCATATAATGACGTTGGTGGCAGGCAGGGAGGACAATGCTCAAGTCTGGTCCCCAGAGGCCCCCAAGGATAGTGATCCCATGAATGGAAAAGAAGCAAGGAGTGTGTTTCCTGTTCCTTGTCTATTGTCAAGGGTAAGACATCATGGAGCAAGGTGACTGGCTACAAATTGGATAAGAATACAAAGGTAGGAGAAGAAGGATATGGGGGGTCTTACCATCTTACCTTTTTTAAAAATTATTACCCATAATGAGATACATTTAATGAACCAGAAATGAGTTGTTATCCCCATTTCCCCAATGCCCCTCTTCCCTATCCTCAATCAGCTGGATATCCTCCTCCATGGGCAGTCTGGATCAGTCCATCAGTTAGGGGATTATGGATAGCCTAATCCATAATCCATAATGAGTCAGCCCAGTTCCACCCGCCTTACTATGTTGTTACTGAGGGGAGGGCGATGTTGCTGGGAGTTCTCCCCCACCATGGCTCTTACAATCTTTCTGGCCCCTCTTCCGCTTAGTTCCCTGAGTCTTGGTGGATGAGTATTAAGGCTGCTTTAATGTTTTGAGCTTAGAGGTCTTTGTGTCGAAAATTGTTGGTTTCTGTCACCCTGGCTTATCTTGTGTTGATTGAATGGCTGTGGCTGTGGTTCCCTTGGTCATCCCATCATTCTCTGCGGGGTTCCATATGGAGCCTCCACGATATGACTGTGGTGGCTCATCTCTTACCAGGATCTCAGCTATTGGCCTACGGTCGGTTGGTAGGGTTAGATGGGCCACAGCTCTCTTGCTGCAACCTGAAAAATACAAACACAATCTCCATCAGAGTGAGATCAGTATAGGTTAACAAGTATATACAATTCTGGATTACCTAGATTCCATTTTTAGTAGCCTCCCTGTCAATCGCTCCCATAGTGCATCTTTTCTTGGGAGCCCAAGACCATCTTACCTTTTTAAGTACGGTTCCACCTCAAGGTTTGTGCAAGATTTGTACCTGCTCCTGGAGCCCCGTAGTCCAAAGCATGCTGTGGTCTACCTGTCTTCTCTCCCCTTTGTTGACCTGGCTCTAGGATATGTGATGTCTGTAGCCCTCCAGGGGAGCTTTTAACAAATACAAGAATTTCAGGCTCCTACCAGAGTCCCTCAAAGTGCTGTCCAGGCACAATCAATGGAAGGAAGACCCAAACATGTGGGTCTGTCATCTTGGTGACCTTCCCTTCTCCCTTCTGAGCCCATAGTTTTTCATCCTGATGGGAAGCAATCCTGGGACATTCGGTAGCAATTGCTTCTGGAGTGGAGGGCCTGGCAGGCACATAGGGAGCCTGGATTTGGAATAGAGTTGGCTATTGTAATACTTAGTGAATGGAATTTCATTAGGTCCTTATCTGTGTGCAGTGTGGAAAAGAGGTCCTTTTACACAGTACTTGTAATGGAGTGGAAAATTGCATTTCCCCCTCGCCCGAACAGTGCCATTAGTGGGGAGGCAGACAGTCTGCAGAGAGCGGGAAGCCACCTCAGGCGGTGAAGGGCTGACAGCCCAAGTGATGGCAGTGCCGAGGGACCCGGAAGATATTAAAATAAAAACAGGTTGTGTTGTTCTTTCTGTCCTGTAGCAGTTCTGCCCCGCATCGCAGTGAGTGATTGGATTTGAAACACTGAGAAAAACACGTTAAGTAAGAAATTGTTTAAATAAAGTTGTTTGAGGTTGAAACTCTGCCCCAGGCATGGAGGAGAATGTAGTTAGCTGCCTACAACTTACTGATATCCAAGAGGGACTGTGTTTTTGAGTGGGGCAGGTAGGCAGGCAACTTGGGGAGTGAAATTTACACTTGAAGTCTCTTCTTTGGTCCCACAGTGGGTTTCAGCCTCACTGGCGGTGGCCACACTCATTAGATCAGATTTCCATTTTTACTTTGCTGGGTTCTGAGAATTGCAAGTGAAGGTGCTGTGGTGCAGCCCAATTCACTTGGCTCTGGGAAAGTTCTTGTTGGGAATCTGGTAGAGAAGGTTTGTGTTTTAGAGGAACCATGTTGGATTTTGTAGCAGTTACCTTGTTGCTGAGAGAAAACACCTGACCTGAAGTTGATACAGAGTAGAGGGGCTTAGGAGAGAGTTCTGGAATCCTTACCCCTAAGTCTGTGTCTGTTTAATTAACCAAAGAATTGGCAGCTCAGACTGAAAATGATCTTTAAGAATAAATAATAAAAATAAAGACAATAAAGCATAGTGAGGGAGAATATTCAGAGACATTGTCCCCTAAACAACAACAACAACAACAACCCCAACAAAAACTGGCTACTGCTTATACAATTCATAACCCCCATCCCATGGATTGTTCCAAGTAATCCCACGGAGGAGGGCCCTCAGCAGGTTAGGGGCAGGGAGAAAGGAAACGGGGTACCAACCCAAGACCTGTTCATCCAGTGTTTCTAATTATTAACAATAAATAATTTTTAAAAAATCATCACACTTTATTCAGACACTAAAGGAACATGAAGGAAATAAAAGGGCCAAGGAGGAAAGGGAACGTGACCCAGAGATGAAGGACTATTCACCATAGGGTCAAAACGACTGTGGACTCTGGTCACCAAAAATATAATAAGGCAGTTTTCAAAGGGCATGCTCATCCAAACAGAGATTAAAGAGTAGAAGGTAAGAGTAAAATCAGTGATAAATATGGTCCATTCTACTCTGGCAGCTCCTGACAGAATGGGAGAGAAATAACCTTACCAGAGAGTGAAGGCTTAGACGTGGAGTCCAACTCAAGTGACAGGAGAAGAAAGAGACTTAGAATTTTCCTGGGCTTATTGGGGGGGGGGTGTAAGAGGGAGAACCCACCACACCTGGGCAAGCTGCAAGCCTGAGAGGGATTTGATTGGGTGAGCTGAAGCAGGTGGGAGCAAGCTGAGATAGGACTACCAAAAACCTATCCAATTAAAGTAGCCCCTCACAAAGCTTATGGTAGGGAAGGGTTTATTCAACCTTAGTTTCTAGGGGAAGTTCCATGTTGGCCAGGAAAGTAGAGCAGGGCAAGGAGCTAGTATGTCACATCTTGTCACAACAGTGGAGGGGAAACAGCAAGAGGGAGCCTGGCTATCAACACCCAGTGGAGCTGGACTAATTAGTAAACATTAAGATGTCCCCAGTGGCCCCACCTCCTCCAGCAAGGCTCCACCTCCCAAAGACTCCACCAGCTGGGGACTAAGTATAACGCTTAATCATAAACACATGAGGCTATAGGGGACAATTTATATTCAAACCACCACAGACCCGGTCAATGGGAAGCTGGGGAGGAGACATAGTCCATCCTGGAGCAGTCCCGGGCCAGAGTTAAGACAGAACCTGGGCCCAGATGAACGCCACATATGTGTTGTCTACCCCAAGTCTTCACTAAAGCCATGAGTGAAAATGCCTGTGTGATTTGAGGGCTTCAGGACCCTGGGAAAGGGATCAGATAGAAGCTCGTTGGAAATTAAATAGGGGGGCCAGTAAGATAGTATGTAGCCAAGATATCCAAGCCCTCCAGAATCATTTTGTCCAATTATTATTATTATATATATTTTTTTGTTTTTGTTTTTGTTTTTTGAGGTAGGGTCTCACTCTAGTCCAGGCTGACCCGGAATTCACTATGTAGTCTCGGTGGCCTTGAACTCATGGTGATCCTCTTACCTCTGCCTCCCAAGTGCTGGAATTAAAGGCGTGCACCACCACAGCCGGATTCAATTATTTCTTAGTCTCTTTCTCTCAAGGAATTAATGCCAAAGCAAAGTCCAGAGAGACCTTGCCTACCACCCTGTACTATTTCTGTGGTGGATGAAATGTTTGTGTCACCCCGCCCCTAAAATTCCATTCATTGCCATGTTTTGATGCTGTGGAACCTCTGGGAAGGGGTTAGTTAGGTTCTAGGGTTGGACTAGTTACTTGTTTCATTATAGTAACCAAATATCTGACCAATAGCAATTTATGGGAGGAAGGATTTATTTTGGCTTCGGGTTTCAGAGGGAAGTCTCCATCATGGTGGAGGAAGCATGGTGCAGTTCATGGTGGTATCATATGTTGCTCATTAGACAAGGAAGCAGAGACAGACAGGAAACAGGGCCCAGCTACAAACCTCTAGAATAACACCCCAGAGATCTACTTAATCCCTTCAACTAGGCCCTACCTTCCACAGATCCCACAACCTCCCTGTACTGTACCAGTTGGGGACCAAGTATTCAGATACAAGAGCCTAATGGGGACATTTTGCATTTGTGCCATAGTAAGAGTAGAACCCTTCTGAATTGAACTCAGGCCCTGTGTAAGGACTCTTGGAGAACTTTCCTGTTCTCTCTACCATGGGATGTTAACAGTGCAATGAAGACATGGATGTATGCATCTCAAACATCATGCTTCCCAGGACTTGACCATGCCCACACCCTGATCTTGCTCTTCCATCTTCCAGAACCATCAGGACAATTCTGTTGGTTAAACCAAGTCTGTGATAATTTGTTATAGCAGCCTAGTTTGTCCCAAGTCTTTTCTTTTTCTTTTTTAAATATTTTATTTATTCATTTTTCAAGTAGAGAGAGAGAAAGAGAGAGAGAGAGAGCACGTACCAGGACCACCACCTTGTGGGTCTGGCTTATGTGGGTACTGGGGAACTGAACTAGGGGCAAGTGCCTTAACCACTGAGCCATCTCTCCAGCCCCCAAGTCTTTTCTTTGTTCACTTATCCACCCCTTTACTCCAGCTCTTTCATTCCCTGTTTTGGGGATGCTTCTTTGTCTTTGACCTTTGCCTAACCTTAGCCTTAGGCTTTTCCTTGTCTGACATTGAAGTCATAAGGATCAGCTTTTTGTCAACAAATTCTGGCCCCACTATGTCCCCTATGATCTTTCAGTATACCCGAGTTAGAGTTAAGAAGACTTGATTTGAGATTTAATAAGGCCCCTCAGCATTATAAAGCTTGCTGAACCCCATCTTAAGGTAGGGTCAAGTTTAATTTTCAAAAATTTAAAAAAATACAACTCTCATGATCCTCCTGCCTCCGCCTCTTCAGCAATATCCTACCGGCGTGTGCCACCACAACCGGCTCTAACCCTACCAACCGACCGTAGGCCGATAGCTGAGATTCTGACAAGAGAGGACCCACCACAGTCATATCGTGGAGGATCCAAATGGAACCCCGCAGAGAATGATGGGATGAACAAGGGGCCCACAGCCACAGCCATTAAATCAACACAGGATAAGCCAGTGAGACAGAAACCAACGATTTCGACACGAAGACCCCTA
>PVHP010016515.1:0-35766 GCA_004024765.1 Zapus hudsonius
TCTTTTTTTTTGTTGTTCTTATTAGAAGACTTTTTTTTTTTTTAGATTTTCTTTAGATTGTCCATAAGATATATTGTATTATATTTATCTTATTTTTATTTTATTTTTAAAACTCAGAAGAGGATCTATTAAAAATATTTATTCATTTTTCAAGCAGAGAGAGAGAACACCAGGGCCACCACCTTGTGGGTCTGGCATATGTGGGTACTTGGGAATAGAACCAGGGGCCTTAGGCACTTGGAGGCAAGTGCCTTAACCGCTGAGCCATCTCTCCAGCCCACAGCAGAAGAGGATTTTTTGCTTAAACCTGGTAGATACAACATGTGTATATGTCTCTGCATTTCCCCCAAACCACACTAACATGATCAAGAATGAAGAAAGGTAGGTAAGCTGACAGTCAGAACATGGAGGATGACAGGCAGCTCAACTGATCAATGATGACTGAACTAACAAAACTGAGAAAACTCACAGTAACAGTGAGAAACAAAGTGCCAAATAAGAAATATTAGACTAATGATATTTTAAAACAAACTTGAAATTCAAAATACTGAGGTCATAAAATTACATGCATTTCATATTTTCCATATTGAAAATAGTTGTGCTATTTTTCTGGTAAACTTTTTAAGAGAGATTGGACTGAACTGAACTTCCTAGAAATCCTATTGATAATTATTAGTGACAGCTATGGTTTATATTTTTATGTGTAGGATAGAGAAGCAAATTATTTATTACAGTAATTCTGATTTTAGCTTGTGACAATAGCATAAACAACCTGCTTTATGTGTAAAATTACCCATAGAGTTTTTTAAATGTGGATCATTTATGAGAGTATTATTTATAATAGCAGTTAGACACAACTGTCTAGGGCTGGGGAGGTGGAGCAGCAGTTAAAGGTGTTGTTTGCAAAGCCTGCAGGCCCAAGCTTGATTCCCCAGTACCCATAGGTAAGAGGTCCTGGGGCAACCAAACTCTCTTATCTCCATCTCTCTCTCAAATAATTTTTTTTTGTTTTTTTAATATTTTATTTATTAGAGAGAAAGAGAGAGAGAGAAAGAGAATGGGCGCACCAGGGCCTCCAGCCTCTGCAAATGAATTCCAGACACATGCGCCCTCTTGTGCATCTGGCTTTATATGGGCACTGGGGAATCGAACTCTGGTCCTTCTGCATTGCAGGCAGATGTCTTAACCACTAAGCCATCTCTTCAGCCCTAAAAAATATTTTAAAAAAAAGAGAAACAACCTTCTAAAAAATATGATGATCAATAGCTTTGAGCTGGGAAGATGGCTCAGCAGTTAAAGATGCTTACTTACAAAGCTTGCTAGTCCAAGTTCGATTCCCTAGTTCCCATGTAAAGTCAGATGTACAAAGTGACACATGTATCTGGAGTTTGTTTATAGTGGCAAGAGGCTCTGTTGTAACCAAACACTCTCTCTCTCTCTCTCTCTCTCTCTCTCTCTCTCTCTCTCTCTCTCTCTCTCTCTCTCTCAAATAAATAAAAATATTTTTACAAAGTTTATTAAGTTTTATTGAGATACTTCATGTACCTTAGGATCAACAGTTCATTTACTTTCTTGTATGTCTGCCATTGTCACCACAGTCTCTTTCAGCATTTTCATCACAAAAAGAAACTTGTACCCATCAGCGTTTCCTCCCTCTTTCTGCTAAGTCTTCCAGTAACTGTATCTTCTGGACATGCTGTGTAAATGGAGCCATTGGCGGGTCATCTTGTCATCTTTCCTGATTGTCTTTCATTGTCTAGTGGTTTCAGAGTTCATCTTTCTTATGCCTAAATGGTATTCCATTCTATGGGTATACCACAGTTTCTGCCCATTTATAATATTTGGGTTCTTTTCACCCTGAATGTTATGAATAGTTCTGATTTGAATATTTGAATATAATTTTTAATTGATAGATATATGTGGGTATACCTTTTTCACTTCTCTTGTGTCTATGCCTAGCAGTAGAGCTACTAGGAAATGTGTTGCCTGTGTTTACTTGCTGAAGAACTGCCACAGGTTTTCCAAAAACAACTGCACCATCCTCTGTCCCTAGAATGTAGGAGTGTTCTTGTTTTCCCACATATACGGTCTCTCAACACATACTAGCTTTTTGACTGTAGCACCTCGTTGTCTTATTTATAAACAGTGTCATTATGACTTTGGTTTGTATTTCCTTGATGACAAATGGTGTTGGCCGTCTTTGTATGCTTGTTAGTTCCTAGGGCATTTCCTCTGGCATCGGGATGTCTTAGGTGATGGTTTTTTTAGCATCACTGATTATCAGAGTAATGTGGATAATGAGCTGGAAACCAGCACTTGGATTTTATTACAGATTCTGCATGGTCACTCACTTTCCTCAGGATATGTTGGAAGTTTGAAGGGCAAACTGGGAAGCACTGGTCTGTAGGAGTTTCTCTTGTTATTGAATGCTGCCTTGGTCTTGCTTTTAGTGCATCATTGGAGTTTGGAAATCTGGATGAAAGTTCTTTGGTTCAGACCAATGGAAGTGATCTCAGTGCAGAAGACAGAGAGCTGCTGAAGGCGTACCACCACAGCTTTGATGATGAGAAGGTGGACCTGGATCTGATCATGCATCTGCTCTACAACATCTGCCACAGCTGCGATGCTGGTCAGTGTTGGGAAGGAACTGGAGAAAACTATATTTAAAGTTAACCTTAAATGTGTATTGTTAGTAACACATGAATAGTTACCTTTTATGATTATATACCAGTACTTGAAATCACATATTGTTCCTTGTAATTAATTCTATTGACTGCCAATAATTTCAAAGATTTAATATGAACAATTTCTTCCCAAGGTGCAATATTAATTTTTCTGCCTGGATATGATGAAATTGTTGGTCTGAGGGATCGCATCCTGTTTGATGACAAGCGGTTTGCTGATAACACACACAGGTAACATCTAAAGCTTTGCACTTGTTGCTTAAGATAAAAGACATGTGATGTAAGACATTTTCTCTTTCATTTGTCAACAGATATCAAGTCTTTATGCTTCATTCAAATATGCAAACATCTGATCAAAAGAAGGTGTTAAAAAATCCACCTGCAGGTGTTCGAAAAATAGTAAGTGTTTCGGTCAGCATTCTAGTTGCTTCACAGAAAGAACCCAAACAAAAGCGGCTTGTGGAGGAATGGGTTTATTTGGCTTATGGACTCGAGGGGAGACTCCATCCTGGCAGGGAAAATGATGGCATGAGCATAGGGGTGGACATCACCTCTGCCACAACACTGGAAATAGCGGCAGGAAGGTGTGCCAAACACTGGCAAGGGGAAGCTGGCTTATAACCCCATAAGCCCACCCCCAACAACACAGCTCTAGCGAGGTTGTAATTCCTTAACTGCCATCAGTTGAGGATCAGTTACCCAGAACACATTCATTTGTTTGTGGGGGACACCTGGATCAAACCATGACAGTTTCCACCCTGGCCCCCACAAACTAATAATCATACATGATGTAAATACAATGTGTTCATCTCAACTCTTAAGTCCCACAGCTTTCAACTGAGCCATAATACCAAAAATAAACCCGTAATGGCACAGAACATTCACACTGCAAAACATGAGGCACAGCAAAAACAGAATGAACCAATACAAGATTTAAAACAAGCAGGGCACCATCAATCTCTAACTCCAAGTTCAATGATTCTAACCAATAAGTCTCTTGGAGATTCAATTCCGCCCCTCCAGCTCAGCTACTTACAGTCCGGGAAAATTTCATCCGGTGCTGGCAGCTCGCCTTGGCACCCATCCATAGTCCTGGAATCCACTGGGTCTCCATTGCAACACACAGTTCATCCTCATGGCTCCATCAGGCTCCATGCAGGCAACCTAGTACACCTGCTTCACACGCTGATGGCCATTTTTCAAAAACAAAACTGTGTTGCAAATCCAATGACCCTCTCTTCTTCCATTTGCCATACTCCACAGAACCAGGTGGGCTACCAACTTGTTAATCCAGGGGGGAACAAAGCATTCAGGCCCTTTACTTCAAAGAGTCCGCATTCTTCCTATTGTTCCAATGCAGACCAGCTGGCCCAATCTCAGTGGTTGTAATCTCTCAAACAATTGCAGGTGAACGGGCAGCAGTTTCGACCCAAAGATCTTTCTTTCTATGCCATCTCCATCTGCTCACACCAGTCCATCTTTACGTAAAACAACCCTGCACAGGTTCCCAGGACACAGGCAGGCAGAATGCAGCAAGCTTCTCACACAAACTGCTTCTGGCGCAGTCCTGACAGAGTTCTTTCTCACCCTTGTAAGCCAAACCTCACAGTCCATAGTTCTCATTACATTCAGGTCTTTCAACTCTGACCAGAATGATCCATCATGCTGTACTTACAGCACTTCAAGGCACCTCTTAGGACAAAGTTTCCAATCTGTCCATATTCCTCCTGCAAATCACTTCCAAAAGCCCAAAGCCACAAGATCAGGGTTCTAGCAGCAACAGATGACCCCGCATCCTGGTACCAAAACTGTTGTGGTCACCATTCTAGTTGCTGTGCAGAAAGAACCCAAACAAAAGTGGCTTGTGGAGGAATGGGTTTATTTGGCTTACAGACTTGAGGGGAGACTCCATCTTGGCAGAGAAAATGATGGCATGAGCAGAGGGTGGACATCACCTCTGCCACAGCACTGCAAACAATGGCAGGAAGGTGTGCCAAACACTGGCAAGGGGAAGCTGGCTTATAACCCCCATAAGCCCACCCCCAACAACACAGCTCCAGAGAGGTTGTAAAACCCAAACTGCCATCAACTGAGGATCGATCATTGAGAACACATTCATTTGTTTGTGGGGGACACCTGGATCAAATAATGACAGTAAGCATCATAAATCTCCATTTTTGTTAGCTATTTTTATTTTTATACTAATGAAATGATTTCCTCTTGTAGATTCTTTCTACCAATATTGCTGAGACGAGCATCACAGTCAATGATGTCGTCTTTGTTATTGATTCTGGTAAGGTGAAAGAGGTAGGTCTGGAAATACTGTATTTTTACTTGAATGACAATGATTCAGCCCAGTCCAACAGCTGCTCTCATAAACAGAATTCACATTAGTGGAAGAACTTATTCCTAGATGAACTTAACATTGTGAATGTTGTAACTGGATTAAAGACTCTACCTTAAATTTGGTACATTAGATATGATTGTTCCAACAAATTGAATTTAAAAAAATAGCTTCTGCTTACAGAATACTAGAAAGAAAGTAAAGGCATTGGCTAGTTATAGTGAAAATTTGGGTGCACAGTGTGGCAGTTTGATTACACGACTTCTGTTCTCTGCCTGTGTGTAGTCGTGGGCCGTAAGCCCTCTTCTTCATTGTACCCAGTGCCTCCCAAGCAGCAGGTGTTGAGAAGACAGTTAAGAGAACCTTGATTAAAAAAGAAAAACAGTGGGGCTGGGAGGTGGCTCCATAGTTAAAGGTGCTTGCTTGCAAAGCCTGCTGTCTCAGCTTTAATTCCCCAGCAGCCACAGAAAGCATGTAGTCCTTTCTTTGCAGCTGCAGAGACTTTGCCATGCAAACACGTGCACACACATACAAACACTCATGCAAGGAATTAAGTAAAACTATTTCATCCAAAGAAAAGCAAGCCAGGTGTGGTGGTACACGCCTTTGATCCCAGCACTCCCACTCCGCAGGCAGAGGTGGGAGGATCACTGTGAGTTCAAGGCCACCCTGAGATTATATAGTGAATTCCAAGTCAGCCTGGGCTAGAGTGAGACCCTATCTCAACAAAAAACAAAAAGAAAGAAAAACAAAACAAAAACAGAATCAAAGTTTTATCCACTCTGTGTAGCACAAGCCTGTCTGAAAGAATGACAAAGATAAGTTAGATTGTCCTGCTCTGAAACTGTCTAAAGCTGAGGGAAGTGAGCTTTGACTCAGAAATTAAATCCTTCAAGTATTATGTGTTTTTCAAGTAAATGATGGTGTGGTTACTTTACATACAAAACTAACAAATAAGACATTAAAAGCTAAGCAACAAGTTTTCTAAAAATTGGATAACTAAACTATTATAAGAACACATTTTTATTTGTTTTATGCAATTATTGTATACAAAAGAAAGCAGAAGTCAGTGAGTGCTTAAAATATATATTCTAGTTAGGAATGGTTATAAATTCTCTTCAGCAAGTTTTCACTAGTCCTTTGAGGCAGTCTGAGGTTCTTTTTATCAGGATAGGAGAACTTAGTAGCAGCAAAAGGTAAGGTGGAAAAGGTTAAAAAGTCTTTACTCTGGTATGAATGAGGTTTAGAAACTGGTACTCTCACTTTTCCAGGTCAGCTCCCTGGCAAGTATTTCAGTAAGCATTTTTTTTAAATCACTCTTATTGTAAATGTGATAGAAAAATAACTGTAAGAGAATAGATCAGTTTTATTTACTTGTGTTTTTATTTAAGAGAGACAATGGTGTTTGTTCTAGGGCCTCTTGCTGCTGCAAACAAACTCCAGACACATACCATTTTGTGCATCTGGCTTTACATGGATACTGGGGAATTGAACCCAGGCTAGCAAGCCTTTAACTGCTGAGCCCTCTCTCCAGCCCTAGATCAGTTTTAATTTTGTCTCATGAGAACTAGTTGCTTATTAAACTATAGCAAAGAACAGTGAAGAGCTTGGCCCAGCACAAAAGAGGGCCTCACAGCTCTGCTCAGTTTTGTTCACTTTTCATTCACCCTTGGAGTGTTTGTAACTAGAAATTCTCTTCTAATTACTTAATCAGGAAGCCCTTTAAATGCAGCTTTTCATGTTAAAATATGTTGATAACATTTCTTGATTCCTCTTAAATACTTTCTATGTTTTAACACAAAAATGATTTAACTATTACAGAAATCCTTTGATGCACTGAATTTTGTTACAATGTTAAAAATGGTCTGGATTTCCAAAGCTAGTGCCATACAGAGAAAAGGCAGGTAATGTATGTGTATGTATTCATTCAAGTGCCTGTAAAATGAAAACATTTTCCCAGGCGTGGTGACACATGCCTTTAATCCCAGCACTCAGGAGACAGAGGTTGGAGGATTGCTGTGAGTTCGAGGCCAGCCTGAGACTACATAGTGAATTCCAGGTCAGCTTGGGCTAGAGACCCTACCTCAAAAAAAAAAAGGATTTAAAAAAAAATGAAAACATTTTCATATGTATAACATTTATGATGTATTCTACTTTTTATAAATGTTATCTTTCACATTAGTCTTAAATTTTGTATTATCTTTGTCAAGCAAACTAGTTAGGTTCTTTTTAAAAATTAATTTAGGCAAAGAAAAACAAATGAATCAAAAAATTAATTTAGGTCATGTTAAATTTGAAACTATGAAGTATAACCCACACTATGGTATAAGAAGTTTAAAATGGCCAGGTGTGGTGGCGCACGCCTTTAATCCCAGCACTTGGGAGGCAGAGGTAGGAAGATTGTGAGTTCAAGGCCACCCTGAGACTACATAGTGAATTCCAGGTCAGCCTGGACTAGAGCAAGACCCTACCTTGAAAAACCAAAAAAAAAAAAAAAAAGAAGAAGAAGAAGTTTAAAATTAAATAAAGATCAATAATGTAATTAAAATGCCTAAAAGTCAAATAAGGATCATTTATGAATATCACTCAGTAAATGAGATGAGTCCAGGCAATGAAGTATCTTCTAACAGGACTCAGGAGTCACGGACGATAACCACTAAAGACTGAAACTCAGATGTCTTGATCTAAGGTCAACTTTTATCTTGATTCCTTTTTCTGTCTCCCATCAAAATACTTTAGAATTTCATAACTATAGCCTTTACTCCTTACTTGAGTCTTAATTCTATATTTTACTTTTTAGAGCGGGGCGATGCAGACCTGGAGTTTGTTTCCGTCTATTCAGTAGACTCCGATTTCAGAACATGCTGGAATTTCAGACTCCAGAGCTTTTGAGGATGCCACTGCAGGTAGAGACTTTTTAACTGCATTGGACTTTCAAAAATAAGCTAAGGGCTGGAGAGATGGCTAAGTAGTTAAAGGTCATGGCTTACAAAGCCTGAAGGCCTGGGTTTGATTCCCCAGTATCCATGTAAAGCCAGAAGCACAAAGTGGCGCATGCGTCCGCAGTATGTTCGCAGTGGCAAGAAGCCCTGGTGTGGCCCATTCTCATATTCATTTCTCTCTCTCTCTCTCTCTCTCTCTCTCTCTCTCTCTCTCTCTCTCTCTCTCTCTCTTCCTCTCCCTCCCCCCTCTCCTCCTTGCAAATAAATTAAGAAAAAAAATGTTAATTTGTGAATAATCAGGCATGGTAATACATATGTTTGTTTATTTAACTCCAGACACATGTGCCACCTATGCATCTGGCATTACATGGGTACTGGAGAATTGAAATCAAGTCCTTCTGCTTTGTAGCAAACACCTTAACCACTGAGCCATCTCTCCATCCCCTATAAAATATTTTTTAAAGGGCTGGAGAGATGGCTCAGTGGTTAAAGCATTTGCTGCAAAGCAGGACTGGAGTTCAATTCCCCAGTGCCCATAGAAAGCGAGATGCAAAAGGTGGTGCTTGAGTCTGGAGTTTGTTTGCAGTGGCTGGAGGCCCTGGTGCACCAAATCTCTCTCACCTCTTTCTCTCTCTCTCTCTCTCTCTCTCTCTCTCTCTCTCTCTCTCTCTCTCTCTCTCTCTCTCTCAAATAAATAAGATGAAAATATTTTTTAAATATGTTTTTTAAAAAATAAGTATACAAAACAAAATTATAAGATCTATATTATGGAGAATGGATATGTCTATAACATTTTCTACATAGGAAAATTTAACCTTCAAATTTTTGAAGAGTTATTGGAATGCATTGAAATTGTGGAGCATTCATAAGTAAGGTGGTGTTTTCCTGCAGCATTTGAAGATTCTCAACTACATAATGCTGACCTTGAATTCCCAGTAGAATTAGAAACTACTTAGAGTGCAAGAGTGTTGCAGTCAGCTTCTCCTCACTGGGACAGAGAACTGGACTAAAAGCTTGTGGAGGAAAGGGTTTATTTTGGCTTACAGACTCAAGGGGAAGCTCCAAGATGGCAGGGGAAATGATGGCATGAGCAGAGGCTGCACATCACCTCCTGGCCAACATCAGGTGGACAACAGCAGCAGGAGAGTGTGCCAAACCCTGGTAAGGGGAAGCTGGCTAGAACCCCCATAAGCCCGCCCCCAGGAACACACCAACAGCAAGGTTCCAATTCCAAAATTGCTGGGGATCAAACATTCAGACCACATAAGTTTATGAGGACACCTGAACCAAACCATCACAAACATAACACTAGAATCTCAGTGTGAGATGGCGAGGTCAACTTTGTGACTTCAGAGCTGATTTCAAGGTCTTTATTCATCGTTTTTCTTCAAGTTTCTAACTTCATGGAGCAACCATAGGTGTACCTATGCGAGAATTTCGATTCCTCTCAGGATAAAATTGAAAGCTTTTATTTTTTTAAAAATACTTTATTTATTCATTTTTCAAGCAGAGAGAGAGAGAGAGCGAGCACCAGGGCCATCACCTTGTGGGTCTGGCTTATGTGGGTCCTGGGGAATTGAACCTGGGGCCTTACCCGCTGAGCCATCTCAGGATAAAATTGAAAGCTTTTAGAAGAACCTAAGTGACCTCTTCTTTGTATGGTATGTTTGTGTGCTCGTGTGTCATCCTGGGTCACTGGCCTGGAGCTTACTGGTTAGGCTAGCCATCTGTCTCTTCCTCCTAGCACTAGGCTCTCAGGTGTGTGCCACAGTCCTGGCATTCATGTGGGTTCTGAGGACTGAGTTCAGGTCATCGTGCTGGCAAGGCAAGCCTTGCGCCTACTGAGTCATCTCCCAGTTTGTTTTAATTTTCCAAGCACATTTGGTTTCTTTTACCATAGTACCTGAGCACATACTAGCCCTGTAGTTTCCTTTCTTGTTTCTTTCATAGTAAACTTTCAGTCAGTCTTTAAGCGTCATTTCCTCTGGGAAGCTGTCTTTGACTTCCTGTGACCTCCCTCTCATCTGGAACATAATTAAATTTCATTTTACTGCTTTTGCCCCTGTGTCCTTCACAGTTGAAATTAAGTAGCTAATAAAATGTGTTAAAGGAGTTGTGTTTTCACCACAGTGTAGTTCTGTGAGAGCAGACGCCTGTCTGTCCTCTTTCTCTAGCCTTTTGAAGACTGCCCTGCACATGGGAGGCTCCTATGTATTTATTGAGGGACAGAAGATGGCAGAATGTAGTGAGGATAAAGGCAGACAAATGATTTGGGGCTCAAGTGATTTCTTTAAACCCAAAGTTAATACGAGATGCTTTTTAAGTTTTCAAAGTCATTTGCTGTTTGGATTTCTAGGAGCTCTGTTTACATACCAAGCTGCTGGCTCCCGTTAACTGTCCCATTGCCGACTTCCTGATGAAAGCTCCTGAGCCACCTCCCACCTTGATTGTGAGAAATGCTGTACAGATGCTGAAGGTTGGTGTCTCCTCTCTTGACTGACTCGTTTTACACTTGAAATTTAAACCACCTGAGAATGTGTCTTAAATAAAATTGCCAAATTATTGTGTACTTTGAATAGTACTCCGGTAATTAAAAGTAGGGAAAATAGGTATAGTTCATATATACTTAACACAAAATACATTTAATGAGATGAAGAATATTTGTATTAGTTCTAACTTGTTGACTTCTGAATTCAACATAGCCTTGGGTTTTGTCACGTGTACTCTCTGTCCTTTATTTAGACAATAGATGCAATGGATGCATGGGAAGACCTGACGGAACTTGGATACCATTTGGCTGACTTGCCAGTTGAACCGCATCTTGGTAAAATGGTCCTGTGTGCTGTGGTTTTGAAGTGTCTGGACCCTATCCTGACAATTGCCTGCACACTAGCTTATCGAGACCCTTTTGTACTGCCTACCCAGGCCTCTCAGAAACGTGCAGCAATGCTTTGTAGGAAACGCTTCACTGCAGGGACGTTCAGTGACCACATGGCACTTCTCAGGGCGTTCCAGGTACCATTGCTCTTTCCTTTTTTAAAATTTTTATGCGTCTTATTTATTTTCATGTGGTCTCTTACTATGCAAAACACCACCAGATGCATGCCTCATGTTTTGGTTCTGGCTTTACACGGGTGGTTAGGGAATTGACCCAGACCAGGAGGCTTTGTCAGCAAGCATCTTTAAGCACAACCATCTCCTCAGTATCCTGTCTTTTCTTTCTAAAGCTGTTATGTTTTACACATTTCTGGGTCTAGTGTAGCTGTTTGGAAAGTTATGCTACCTATAATAGTAATAAAGACTGTGTGGTGGTACACACCTTTAATCCCAGCACTCAAAAGGCAGGTGTAAGAGGATCATCATGAGTTAGAGACTAACCTGAGACTACATAGTGAATTCCAGGTCAGCCTGAGCTAGAGCAAGACCCTATCCTGAAAAAACAAAACAACAACAACAAAATAGTAATAGCTGGCCATGGTGGTACACACCTTTAATCGCAGAATTTGTGAGAATTTGTAAGAGGGTCATCTTGAGTTTGAGGCCACCATGATACTACAGAGTGAATTCCAGGTCAGCATGGGCTAGAATGAGTCCCTACCTCAAAAAACCAAAAAAAAAATTTATTTGTATGTGTGTGTGTTTTAGGAAGTCATATTTTGTTAATAATACATAAAAATATCAACTTGTACCTAATATGTTAAAATTACCAATCTCTTTCCCATTTTCTTTTTATTATTTTATTTATTTATATGTAGGCAGAGAGATACAGAGAGGGAAAGTGTGGATGTGCCAGGGCCTCTAGCCACTGCAAATGAACTCCAAATGCATGAGATACTTTGTGTATCTGGTTATGTGGGTACTGGGGAATTGAACCCAGGTTGTTAGGCTTTGTAGGCAAGTACCTTAAGGCTGAGCCATCTCTTCAGCCCCCTATTTTCTCTTAATGTGTGCAGGCATTTATTTTTCCTTGTAGTTTTTTGATACTGAGTTTCTTATCTTTGAATCATAACTGGAGCAAGGAATGTTCTAAAATTCTCATTTAGAGCCATTGTATATTATTTAAAGAACATAGAACAAAGTTTAGAAGAAACTTGCTTTGAATATGGTATCATTTTTTATTTTTTTCCACAGTTTATCTTTTCCTTATACACTTGACCACTATGCCAAGAATATAATACTGTAAAGCAAAAAAGACAAACCATTAAAACCCTTTAAGATAGCAGTGAGAGAAGAAAAGATGAGAAAATAGCTTCTGAGGAGAGAAATAAAATTAAAGTGTAGCTTAGAGAGTCAGATATAGAGATAGAGTGTGTTATATAGAAGGAAGAGTGTGTTACAGATACAGACTTCTTTTTTTTTTGTTTTGTTTTGGTTTTTGGTTTTTCGAGGTAGGGTCTCACTCTAGCCCAGGCTGACCTGGAATTCACTATGTAGTCTCAGGGTGGCCTTGAACTCAGTGGCGATCCTCCTAAGCGATCTCTCTCGCTTTCTCTCTCTCTCTCTCTCTCTCTCTCTCTCTCTCTCTCTCTCTCTCTCTCTCTCGTTTGCAGATAAATAAAGTATTTTTAAAATGTGATTGGTAAATGTGTCTTTGTGATTATTTTTATAGGCGTGGCAGAAAGCACGAAGTGATGGATGGGAACGTGCCTTTTGTGAGAAGAATTTTCTTTCACAAGCTACCATGGAAATAATTATCGGCATGAGGACACAGTTGCTTGGTCAACTCAGAGCATCAGGTAAAATACTTCCACAAAGCAGCCTGTTTAAGCTGCTTAGTAGAGTCTCCTGCCCATAACTCATAAAATTTTTAGTGCTTACACCAGCCTCTATTATTTTTACATCCTGTGTATCTTATATTCATGAACTGATTTATAGTCTTACATACTTAATTTGTGCCTAGACTTCCTGGACTTTTACTTGATAAAATGGCATATTATATAACCTACTGTGGAAGCTACAGGAGCAGAGTCTATGCCCTTTGATTCTCTGGCAACATAGAGTTTGTATTTGCTGTCAAAGATCAGTTTAGATTTTGTTGTTACAGTATTTTCTTTGTCACTACTAATGAGCAATTATTTTAGCTCTATGAAATAGAAATTATAAAAAAATAAGTAGATTGGTGTGAGTGCTGAGTTTTTTATGTTTGGAACAATTAAATAATTGGTGATCACATGAATTAAATACTTGAAGGCACTTTTTCCTCTGTGTGTATGTGTATGTGCACACCAAGGTTTCTTGCCACTACAAACAAATGCCAGATTCATGTACCACTGTTTGTACTCAGCTTTACGTGGGTACTGGGAAGTTAAACCCAGGCCAATGGCTTTGCAAGCAAGCTCCTTTAACTGCTAGCCATCTCCCCAGCCCCTTTAATTCTTTTTCAAGAGGATCCTAGTGTCCATGCATTTTAAAATTACTTCCTTGAGTTGTTTTTTTTTTAAAGTTCAATGAAGTGATAGTCAAAGTATCAGAGTCTGGGTTTATGGATTAGCTGAAATGCCAAAGTAGTAGATGGAAGGAACTGGAGGATTTAGATCATCTCCAGTAAGACAAATATGAAGGACTTTTAAAATTTAAGCAAGAGTCTGTTTGCGTGCGTGTGTGTGTGTGTGTGTGTGTGTGTGTGCGCGCGCGCGTGCGTGTGTGCACGTGCACATCTATACTCATATACATACATAGACTTAACTGAATCTCTACAACTAATGGCTTTGAAAACCAAAATGTGATTATTAGTAATCAGAAGAGTTGTGCACTTGGTGTGTTTCTGAATGTGTATTTAGAGCTAGCCTTAATGGCCATATGCCTATAATCCCTTGCCTCGGGAGGACTATGAGTTCAAGGCCACGTAATGAAACCCGCCCTAATGTACTTTAGCCTGAGCAGACCTAAATTTTCCCATGTTGGTTCTATATTTTTAGACTTTTTAGACAGATTATGTTAATTGTGGTTTGAATGTCATTAACCGGCTATGAGCTATTCAAGTTGCTTTGTTAATGGTAAAGTGCCTGTTTCACAATAGAAAAGGTTTCATATGGTTTTCTCCATCTAGGTTTTGTTAGAGCTCGTGGTGGTGGTGACATTCGAGATGTTAACACGAACTCCGAGAACTGGGCTGTAGTTAAAGCTGCACTGGTGGCAGGCATGTACCCTAACTTAGTCCACGTGGACAGAGAGAGCGTCGTGTTAACAGGGCCGAAGGAGAAGAAAGTACGCTTCCACCCCACTTCAGTTCTCAGTCAGCCACAGTATAAGAAGGTAAAGCATTTCTGCTGCTCTTAGGCCTGAAGGCGAATCTATTTAGGGTTGTTGAAGAGCAACAGGAAAATACTGCCAAACCTGTATGCTGTAGGAAATTAATTAACAACATGTAGCTAAACATTGGAACACATTTTTAAAATTTTTTAACCAAAAAAATAAAAATAAAATAAATAAATTTTAGCCGGCGAGGTGGCGCACGCCTTTAATCCCAGCACTCAGGAGGCAGAGGTAAGAGGATCGCCGTGAGTTCGAGGCCAGCCTGAGACTACATAGTGAATTCCAGGTCAGCCTGGACTAGAGCGAGACCCTACCTCGAAAAACCAAAAATAAAATAAAATAATAAAAATTAATTAATTAATTAATTAATTAAAATGTTTTTATTTTACAAGGAGAGAGAATATGGGTGTGCTGGGTCCTTTAGCCACAGCAAACAGACTCCAGATGCATGGGCCACTCTCAGCATCTGGCTTTATGTGGGTACTTGGAAACCAAACTGGGTCATTAGGCTTTGCAGACAAGTACCTGAACTGCTGAGCTATCTTTCCAGCCCAGAACACATTTTTGATGCACTCTATAAGAGTTGGGAGAGGTCACATTGGACGTGTAATGAGGGCTTGCGTATAAACTACATGAACAGAACTTGCTTTAATTTTTGGCTGAGCACTAATATGCATCATCTATTTTAGTAAGAGACCTGAAGATATTCCCAGTAAATTATGTAATTAACAGTTTATTTATTTTCATCATAGATTCCTCCAGCCAATGGGCAAGCTGCAGCAATCCAGGCCCTGCCCACAGACTGGTTGATTTATGATGAAATGACCAGAGCCCATCGCATAGCTAATATTAGATGCTGCTCAGCAGTCACACCTGTCACCGTGTCAGTGTTTTGTGGGCCAGCCAGGCTGGCCAGTAATGCTCTCCAAGAGCCTTCATCCTTTAGAGGTAAGTGTGCTGTGAGGAAAACCAACAGATTTGCAGTAAACTAAACCGAAAAAATTATAAAATTACAAAAATTTGTTTAGTTTGTTGATACAGTGAGACAATGCACACATTCTAGGGTGTACTTTTGATATCATGAGACAGTCAGGAAATCCTAAGGTATGTTGTTATTGTTCTTGAAATTCATTTCATTTATCTTACTGATGGGAAGAAGTTTGTCTTCCACTGAATTTAAATAATAACATAAATATAGTTTTAAGAGGATAATGAGCTATTAGCATATTCTCATCCTTATGCAAATAACTTAATATTGTAGTTTTTTACTTGTTTACTTATTTAAAATTATTTTTCTTGTGCTGCTATTTTATATTTTTGTCTTCATTACATCAGAATAGTAAAAATATGTTAATATTTTACCTTAATGACTTGAAAAATTCTTTTTTTTTGTTTTACTAATTTTTGTAGACTATTATAAATTTCTGACATTCTGTAATTATGCATACTCTGTCTTTCTTAGCTTCTATCAACTCTGTACTACATTGTATATTTTTATCATTTAGCATTACTTCTGATTTTATAGATTTCATTAAATTTACAGTCTTAGTCTTTTCGCAGAACCATGTTATGGTTTTAACTATTACTGCCAATGTTTTGTCTTTAATTCATTGACTCTTTTCTTGTCTGTTTTCTTTGTTTTGAATATTTTCCTAAGAGGACTTTCCATGAATAATGTTTGAGCATCTTCCATATTTCTTTCTCACCTTTCTTTAGGTTCTTAGTGTCTTACTCATCCAGCTCTAATGTAAAGATTGTGTTTTCGTTTTTTAATTATTTTTTGTTTTCTTACATTGAGATTAGATTTCAGTCTTTAAAAATGCCTTATTTTTGTCCCTTAATTGAATTAAATTACAGTGTGTTTTCCACACAAACTATTAGGCTGTCTGGAGGACTTGTGGGCATAGAGAGTCTCTTCTGCACACTGTTGGTAATGTCATTTCTTCTTTTATTGGGACAGCGGACGGCATCCCCAATGACAGCAGTGACAGTGAGATGGAGGACAGAACTACTGCTAATCTGGCCACTCTGAAACTTGATGAGTGGCTGAATTTTAAACTAGAGCCAGAGGTAAGTTGCTTTTTACTAAGTAATAAACTTTTTTCATTCAGTTAATATGACTTGAACTAGCATGTTATAAAAAATTTATGTTTAATATTGAGCCATTTGTATTAGAGAGTATATATATACATATACATACCTTGTGGGTTTTTTAAAATATTTTATCTATTTGAAAGAGAGAGAGAATGAGTGCACCAAGGCCTCCAGCTTGTTCCAGTTTGTTTGCAAACAAACTCCAGATACGTGCACCACCTGTGCATCTGGCTTTACGTAGGTACTGGGGAATCAAACTCAGGTCCTTCTGTCGTGCAGGCCTTAATCGCTAAGCCATCTCTCCAGCCCTAACCCTTGTTTTCTAAGTTGCCCATAACCTCCTCTATGTAATCCTGGCCTTGTCTAGTTTCTTCTCCTCACTGGTGTGCCAGTGTATTTACTTACAGGGACAATCCTTTTAAGTTCCTCTTTGCTAGTTCATTCCTCCTTAGCTTGTCTCACTGACTCACTGCCTTGAATGTTAAGCTTTCTACTGCTCTGTGCCTTGCTGTTTTATCACTCATCCCGTTTAATCCCTGGGAACTCTGTGCATCCACTTTCCTTCTGGACACCCATCATTTAGGTTTTGTGTCCACACTGAAGCATGGTGAGAGGAAACGGAATGCGTTGTTCTTTCTATACCTTTCCCTTCAGTCTTACACCACCATGCCCATACTCACTGTCTCTACCAGCTGCTTCATTAATGTTTCCAGTACCCAGAATATGATGAGAAGTGGCATTTCATTTGTGCAGCAATGAATGAAATTAGTAGTCAATTATATTGAATATTAAGTATTTCCTTGGGGAATAATTTATAACTAGTAAAGGAACATTGTGCACATGCCGTGTGCAGTTTGCTTGTTTCTGTTTAACAAGGCAGTTTTTATTACAGGCGGCCAGTTTATTGCTGCAGCTCAGGCAGAAGTGGCACAGCTTATTTCTACGGAGAATGAGAGCTCCATCCAAACCTTGGTCCCAAGTTGATGAAGCCACCATACGAGCCATCATAGCTGTGTTAAGTACTGAAGAGCAGGCTGCAGGCCTGCAGCAGCCATCCGGGATTGGCCAGAGGCCCCGGCCCATGTCCTCAGAAGAGCTGCCATTGGCTTCCTCGTGGAGGTCGAACAACAGTAGGAAGAGTTCAGCAGACACTGAGCTTTCTGATGAACCTACTACTGCAGAAAGGTAAACTTATAGCACTGTATCTAGGTGGAAGATACTTTCATCTGGAAATGAATTATTTATGATACCTAATCATTGCTTTCTTATAATCTATAATATATAAGGATATTACAATAAAAATGGAGCCTATTATAAAATACAGTTCTTTTTTTTTTTTTTTTTTTTTTTTTTTTTTTTTTTTGGTTTTTTGAGGTAGGGTCTCACTCTAATCCAGGCTGACCTGGAATTCACTATGTAGTCTCAGGGTGGCCTTGAATTCACGGCGATCCTCCTACCTCTGCCTCCCGAGTGCTGGGATTAAAGGCGTGTGCCACCACGCCCAGCTATAAAATACAATTCTTATAAGTATGAATGATTTTAAACTACTGATCTTTATGAGGTTTTTAATAAGATCTTTTAAGACAAACTCAATTTTTTTGGGGGGGGGTTTCAAAGTAGAATCTCTCTGTGTAGCCCAGGCTAACCTGGTATTCACTATGTAATCTCGAGAGTAGCCTCAGACTCATGGTAATCCTCCTACCTCGGCCTCCCAAGTGCTGGGATTAAAAGCATGTGCCACCATGCCTGGCCAAAATTCATAATTTTTTAAAATATTTATTTATTTATTTATTTATTTATTTGCAAGGAGAGAGAGAGAGGTTGGAGAATGGGTACACCAAGGCCTCCAGCCACTGAAAATGAATTCCAGACACATGAGCCACTTTATGTGCCTGGCTTTATGTGGGTACTAAGGAATCAAACCTGGGTTGTTTGGCTTTGCAGGCAAGTGCCTTAACCACTCAGCCATCTCTCCAATCCAAAATTCATAATTTTAAGGTCTTTAAGGAATATAATATTTTTTAAAATTTTTTTTGAGAGAAAAAGGCAGACAGAAGAGAGAATGGATGCACCAGGGCTTCCAGCCACTGCAAATTAACTCCAGATTCATGTACCACCTTGTGCATCTGGCTTTATGTGGGCATTAGGGAATTGAACTCAGGTCGTTCTGCTTTGCAGGCAAATGCCTTAACTGCCAAGCCATCTCTCCAGCCCCACATTTTAAAATAATAAATTTTAGTTGCTACATGCCAAGTGACATTTTTTCCTAGACATCCTGCAGTAAGAAGTACTGGCAGTGGCCAGAGTTCAATTTCCCAGTACCCATGTAAAGTCAGATGCTCGAGGGCATGTGCATCTGGAGTTAGGAGTTGGGTTGCAGTGGTGGGAGGCCCTGGCATGCTCGTTCTCAGTCGTCTGCCTCTCCTTCCCTCCCTTTCTCTCTCTGCTTACAAATAAATAAAAATATTGGGGCTGGAGAGATGGCTCAGTGGTTAAGGTGCTTGCCTATAAAGCACATACCAACTGAGCCATCTCCCCAGGCCCTTCTGTTGGCCTTTTTTTGGTTTGGTTTAGTTTGGTTTGGTTTTTTTCAAAGTAGGGTCTTACTCTAGCCCAGGCTCACCTGGAATTCACTATGAAGTCTCAGGGTGGCCTCGAACTCACAGTGATCCTCCTACCTCTCCTTAGTGCAGGATTAAAGGCATGTGCCACCACACATTTAAATTTTTTAAATGATGTGTTTGTGCCATTCACTCACAGAATTTTAGATTTTAGAGTTTATCTAGAATAATATTTCACTATAACAAAGAAATTAAAGTTCAAATTTAAGAGACATATGTAGGACTATATGCTGGGTAGTTGTGACTGTACTGCTATTCCAGTCTGTAAATCGCTATCTCTGGTCCAGCATTTTTCCAGTTTAGCACATTGTGATGTTTTGTATGCCTCCTATTCTATTACAGTATCAGTATACTTTCAGTTTTACTTAATATCCTTTCTAGCTGTGAAAACTCTTTCTGTATGTATATGCTGGTGTGCATGCACATGCATGAGTGTGTGCTTGTCTATGGAGGCCAGAGATCAATGTTGGGTGTCTTCCTCGATTGCTCTCCACCTTATTTTTTGATACAAGGTCTCTAGCTGGCCAGAGAGCCGCAGGGATCCTCTTGTCTCCACCTCCCCAGCACTGAGATTATAGGCACATGCTCTGTGCCTGGTTTTTACATGGGTGGTGGGGAATTGAACTCAGGTCCTCAAGCTTGTTCACTGAACACTTTACTGACTACGCCATCTCCCCAACCTTTGAAAATATATTTTTGCCTCATTTTTAAGTGTGCTGATAGTCCAGCTATTTACTTTGTATTTATTTACTCATCTATTTTATTTATTGTGGTGCTAGGAATCAAACCCAGGCTCTCATAAGCACTGTATCACTGAGTATCATCCGTGGCCCATTCCAGCTCTGTCTTAAATTTTATTTATTTATTTGAGAGAGAGAAAGAGACAGAGAATGGGTGAATGCCTTAGCCACTAATCCATCTCTCCAGCCCTCTATCTTAATTTTTAAGTGAATAGAAAACTTCCCTCTAAAAAGCCTATTCCTGGGCTGAGGAGGTGGCAAGCATAAGAACCTGAGAGCACCCAGCACCCACATGCCCATAACCCATGGAGACCAGAAACAGTCAGCAGCTCTTGAGGAAGCAAGCAGATGAGTGATAGAAACACTCGGGATTCTCTTCTGGCCTCCACATGTGTGCACAGGATGTGTGTATCTGTATGGACACATGCAGACACTATACACACACACTTGAAAAAGTCTATTCCATACATCAAAATGGCATTGGATTTTGTGTTTAAATAGCATCCCTGTGTGTTATAAGTTTATGTAATTAACCTTTGCCTCCTCCTCCTCCTCCTCAATAAGGGTGCTGATGAAGTCTCCATCCCCAGCCTTACACCCACCTCAGAAGTACAAAGACAGAGGGATCTTACACCCTAAACGGAGCACTGAGGACAGGTCAGACCAGTCCTCTGTGAAGTCCACAGACAGCAGCAGTTACCCAAGTCCCTGCGCTAGTCCATCTCCTCCGTCTTCGGGAAAGGTAGAGTCCAAAACAGATGTGTGAGGAGCAGGTACTTTTGTCATGTGGCCTCGAGTATTAGTTGATATTAATTGAAGCTGCTGAACTGGAGACTTTCCTGCTTGCCGTATATGTCTGATCGTTACCATCTTAGTGCACCTTCAAGCCAACAGATTGTTAACTAACGCAAAGAGCTGGACAGCCCTCAATTTCTACTTATTTCTTTAGAACCTGTGATTAAAGCACTAAAAAAACTCCTAATTTAAATTAGCTTCAGTTTATAATTCCAAAATTATAAACATTAGTTTCTTCCAGTTTTCTGTAATTCAATGTTTATATTAAACTACATAAAATAAATACAGAAGACAAGTTAGGGGTTAGGAAAGTAGCATATGGTATAGAACTGAAAACTATTATTTTATTTTATTTATTTATTTGAGACAAAGAGAAAGAGGCAGACAGAGAGAGAATATGAGTATGGCATGCCAGGGCCTCCTGGCACTGTAAATGAATTCCACACGTCACTTTGTGCATCTGGTTTTACGTGGATACCAGAGAATTGAACTAGTGCTGTCAGGCTTTGCAATCAAGTCTCTTTAACCACTGAGCCATCTCTCCAGCCTGAAAACTATCTTAAAAAATTGCAATATGATTAATATCATATGTTTAGAGTATATTTATTTTCTTGTGTTATTGGTACCTGAGTATTTAGTTAGTGGTGATTTAGCTGCATGTGTTCTGGTAAAAATGTCTACTGAAACATTTGTTTAATAAGAAGAAAAGAAATGTTTTTGAATCTGTGTTTACCCTCTTCAAAGTTGTTTTGGCTATCCTAGGTCCTTTGTTGCTTTCATATGAATTTTAGGGTCAGCTTATCATTTTCCACAGAAATTCTTTTAGCAGTTCAAGTGCGGTTGCATTAAATTTATGAATGAGTTTAAACAAAATTGACTGCAAGATTTAGTATTCTGATGCATGGCACATGTGTCATTTTCTTAGATATTTCATTTTCTCAACTGTGTTTTGTATAATCTACAGGTACCACACTTTTTGTTAAATGTATCTCTAAGTATCTCATAATGATCATACTATTGATTTTCAGAATTTCAGTTTATAAAGTTCCTTAGTAGTATATGGAGTTACATTAATTTTTGCTTATTTGCCACAACACATGACTATACTTATTCTGTAAGCTCGTGTGCAGGTGTCATCTTCTGTTATCTGCTGTTTTGTGTTCAAGGCAGCAGCTCACTATATTGCCTAGACTGATCTTGACCTCTTGGGCTCAAGAGACCCTTCTTCCTCAGCTCCTGGGTAGCTGCTGGTGCTTGCAGACATGTAGCCCTGCACCTGACTTGTCACATCTGTTAATAGGGATAATTTTTATTTTAATTCCATAATTTTTTTCCTTTCCAATCTAACTGCTCTGGTTTTTTGTTTTTTGTTTTGTTTTTGTTGTTGTTGTTATATTTCTGGCTAGAGCCTCCAAGCAAAAATGTTGAATACAAGCATAGAAATCTTGGGAAGAAAGCATTGAGTGTTCACCATTTGGTGTGGAGCTGTAGGCTATTTCCTTGTGGATCTGGTTTTGAGGAAACATTGTGTTCATGCTCTTTTTACCTGTTACCTGAAATCATCTGAAATGGGGGCAGAATTCTTTTTGCCTGAACATGTAGATTTCCTGGATTGATTTTCTAGTGCTTGCGCCTCGGTCATGATGCTATGATCCTTATTACATTTTGCTAGATTTGACTTTGTTCAATCTAAAGTTGTGTTGAAGGCTGAAGAGAGTTCAGTTGGTAAAGCACTGGCCTCACAAGCATGAGGACCCGAGTTCTATCCCCAGAACCACATGAAAATGCAGCACTGCGGTCATGTGTGCATGTGACCCCGCCAACACTAAGGAGGATCCCTAGGGCTCACTGGCCCAGGAGACTTTGTCTCAAAAAAGTGGATGTTGTTTCTGAGCAGTGAACCCATCTGCTCTGACCTCCACATAGGGGTGCACACACACATGTGCACGTGTACCTACACACATGTACACACACATAAAAATAATGTTGAATAAAGGGTTTTGTTGTTGTCCTTGGGGATATTATTCTGTAGTCATTTTCCTGTGATATCTTGGTAGAATTTTGCAATCAGGGTAATGCCAGTCTAATAGGTTAGCTGTGTTCATTGCCCTGAAATATTTTGAAACATGTATAAAATTTTTATTATTTCTTTCTTATGCTTTGGTAGAATTCACAAGTAAAGCCATTTTTAATCTTCCCTTGTAGCTTGAATCAGTATCGTACCACTTTAGTATGGCTTTGTAAAGGCCTTTTAATTTTAGTCCTTTGTCTTGGTGTTTTTTATACACTTTTTATTTTTATTTTCTTAATGTTAAGTACTATTCATTTGTTGTAATGTACATTTAAAGACTGTGCTTTGTGCCCAGAAGTTCCCTCCGGGTCTCTGTCTGCTATCTCTCTTCTCACTGCACGTTTCCTGAGCTTCTTGAACATGGTGAATGTGATGTGTAACAACTGCCTTAATGTTCTTTTATCCTTCGTGTCTGTGAAATCGCTGGTTTGTGTGGATTATTATCTCTGGTTATAGGACCTATCCTTTAGTTTCTTGGCATTTTTTTATAAATTTATTTGGCTATCTCATTTATAGATTTTTATTGGGATCCTTTAAATAGTGTTAGATTTTGTTCTACTATTACTCAACTTAGTACAGTCTAGTCCTTTTGAGGTTTGATTGTAAACAGTGTTAACAGTGGGTTGATAAAAATCTTTATTCTGGGACTCGTTTAGGTCTAGTATTTCTAGTATTAGTTTTGACCCTTCTGTGTGCCATGGATGTTACAGAGTGTCGCTGTTTCAGCGAGGAGAGCAGTTTTCAACCAATGTGCAGCCTGGGGATTGCTGCTTCCCTTCAGTTCTTTCCTTGCTCTCAACACGTGTTTTCTTTACCCATGCTCATGGTACTGCCTAGCCAGTACCGTGTGGAGACCCCTCTGCAGCTCTTAAGTGTTATTTGAAGTGTGATAATCGAGCACTTTTTTTTTAGTCCTTTTTTGATAAAGCATGCTTTGAAAATAGGTACTTCTTTTTAGTTTCTTAACCCTATGGGCCTTGTAGAAGTTCTCAGGTATGATAGAGCCACTTGCATTTGTTGGATATTTGGTTCTGTACTTACAAAGGTGTTGATACTGAGTCTACTGGCTCTGGAAAGGTCAGATTGCCTTTCAGAAACTTTCACGTTCTTTTCTAGGGCTCAAAATCTCCTTCCCCAAGGCCAAACATGCCTGTTCGGTACTTCATAATGAAGAGTAGCAATCTGAGAAACCTGGAAATCTCCCAGCAGAAGGGGATCTGGTCTACAACCCCTAGCAATGAGCGGAAGCTAAACCGAGCCTTTTGGGAAAGCAGCATGGTGTACTTGGTATTTTCTGTTCAAGGATCTGGACATTTCCAGGTGAGCCATCCTAAAGCAGTAAGCTGAGCTTGCTCAAATAAGAACAAAGCAAAAACCTACACTGGCTTTTACCGTGATGGAGTATGAGAAGATGCCCTGTGCAAAAGAGGCAGATTCTACACTTCTTCGACAAGGATAATTGACCCGGATTGGTTTGTTTGCCTGTTACTGGGCTTGCCCAGATAAGTTTCCATAACTAGTTCTTAGAGAGATTAGCAGTGACAAGAAGGGTGACCTTTGGGAAACATTTAGTTATGATTGACAATGAGGAATCTGTTTCTTAACTGTCCTTCACTATTTGAACTTACAAGCTTTTCAATTTTTTAATTTTATTTATTTATTTAGAGAGAATGGGCACAGCAGGGCCTCCAGCCACTGCAAAGGAACTCCAGACACACACACCACCTTGTGCATCTAGCCTTACTGGGTCCTGGGGAAGCTTTTTATTATTGCATATTTATAATTTTGATAAAAGCCTAGAGGATTGATTTTTAATTTTTTTTACTTTTACTTATAAGTAAAGGAGGGAGAGAGAGTGGGCATGCCAAAGCCTCTTGCTGTTGCTGCCACTCTGAGATTCTGGCTTTACATGGATATTGGGGAATCGAACTTGGGCCAGCCCGGGGCCAACTGGCTTTGCAAGCAAGTGAATTTAACCACTGAGCCATCTCTCCAGACCCAGAGATTTAATTTTATTTATTATATAATAAATGTTGACTTAGAATGTTGATGCATTGTTTAGAAACTATCAGTATTTGAAATAGACTAGATTGTTTTCCCTTCAAAATTTGGTAGAAAAGCTTTTTTGTTGTTCTTAAGTTTGCATTACTTTTATATTGTAGCTCTGCCTCAAAATTCTTTTGAAAAACTCAACCTTATAGGTACATCAAATGTAGAAGTTTTAATATCTTTACTTGCACTCCTTTTACCTCAGGGATTCTCAAGGATGTCTTCAGAGATAGGACGGGAGAAGAGCCAGGACTGGGGGTCAGCCGGACTAGGAGGGGTATTCAAGGTGGAGTGGATACGCAAAGAAAGCCTTCCCTTTCAGTTCGCACACCACTTACTCAATCCTTGGAATGACAACAAGAAAGTGCAGATAAGCAGAGACGGGCAGGTAAGCACTGTTCTAAACTCTGCAGCCCACGTGAGCATGGGCCACTGCTGGGTTCTAGTCTGTAAGAGCTGGTGAAAGTCCACTCGCACGGTGTCTCTCTTGCTGTCATTGCATGTATGACTGCTCCGTGGAGTTTCTTCACGTGACCTAAGCTAAGGACAGTCCTGAGATGATTTGACTGAGATGACAGCAGTGACTTCCCTCTGCTTTAAACTAATTATGCGAAGTGAATCAAGTGTCTTCTGGGGCCTGCTTTATTTCAGTGTGTGCTAAGCTAGTGGTGGTGATGGGCACTGACATTGATGATGTAGCTCCATTTTAGGTGAGAACATAGGCTCAGCAGGTAGCTTTACCATGAGGACTTTTAATAATTGAGTTGAAGCAGTGTGGCTTCAGATCACCTTGGCGAAAGTGTTGAGTTTTGCTTTAGGTCCTCATTGGAGGCATTCTTTTCTCTTGTGTACTTAGCGTTTTATTTTAGAATCTTGATTTTGAAATTCATTTAAATAATTACTCAGATAAGAATATGCATTTACTTGAAACAGTTTCTTGGAAAACTTCCTTCAGAATCGGTTGATATGACACTGGGTTTCAAGATAAGCCTTTGGAAGGTCAAGTTAAGTGCTTTGACCCAGTCTCCATTAAACACATGTGGACTGATGGATAGAATTCCAGAAGGACTGCAGTTTGTCACAAAAAAAATAACAATTTACTTACAGATTAAGTTCAATTTTAAGTATGAACATCAACTCCATAAAGCAAAGAATTAGAAAAACGTATACTATGTAATTTTAACATGGTCCAATTATTTTTATTTGAGAGAGAAAGTAGGGCTGCATCAGGACCTCTTTCCTCTGCAGATGAACTCCAGATACATGTGCCGCATGGTGTGTCTGGGGAATTGAACCTGGGCCATCAGGCTTTACAAGCAAGTGCCTGTAACTACTGAGTCCTCTCTCCAGCCCTGGTTTGATTTTTTTTTTTTTAAAGGAAGCAAAAATTAAAGTAACTTTGCATTTTTATCAGTGTAGATTTGGGTGACTAAGACAAGGCTGAGGTAGGAGGATCGCCATGTGTTCAAGCCTAAGCTCCAGAGTGAGTTCTAGGTTAGCCTGGGCTAGAATGAGATCTGTCAGAGTCAGCCACATGCCGCTGGGATGAATCTTCAAACCAGGCACAATTTTGGGAAGGGAAATATTTATTAAACTAACAGATCCAGGGGAAGTTAAAGAAAAGCTGGTCCCCCTTTCACAGACCCAAGCAGACAGAGGCCCAGCACCTCCAAAGTCAGCCAGCAACTGTAACTCACAAAACAGGATTGTCAGACTTGGGTTCAGGCTGCTGATTTGCATATCCCTAGTATTTTGCATCCAATTTAGAAAGGGCCAGACCCCAGGAGGCCAGGCCAAAGTGACACTTCCTCCAGCCAGAAGGCTGGAGACAATTTACAATTATAATAAATTCTACTGGGGGACATCTACTCAAACTATCACAAGATCCTACCTCAAGAAATGTTTTAATTTAGTTAATTTTTGTTTATTGTAACATTTGATTTGTCCAGGAACTAGAACCTCAAGTTGGCGAGCAGTTGCTCCAGTTATGGGAGCGTCTTCCACTGGGAGAAAAAGCCACAGCTGACTGACTCAGGTTAAGCCACGTTGCCTTTGGCCACCACTGCACCGTTGTTGGCATTAGAAGGACTTCCAGGTTATTTATCTTTTTCCTGCTGTTCTTTCTACTCTTACAGAACTCTTAGCTATGCAAGAGCATCATGGAGGCGCTCAGTGCACTGGCTTTCCAAATGCTGAGCTGGGGTGGGAGGGAGCCTCTGTTCAGTGTGACTCTGGAATCACCATCTTCATAGAGGAAAGGGACCGTTCAAATTTGTATAGTGACTGTAGGGAATGATTGTATGATGTTTATTAATTATATGTTTATGATTAAAACAGTAATTTCATGATTTGATGCAAAATCAGTTATTTTAAACAAACTTAATTTGAAGGTAAATACTTCTTTATAGCACTGAACTGATGACTGACTGTTAATGCCAAACTGATGACTTTTGAATGTAGGAAAAGCATGGCTGTGCCAGTGCACCTGAGCACCATTTGAAGAAGAGCCAGCTTTAAAAAATAACCAGTCAGTCACATCTGTAAAGTATCTCTTTTAAAGTAGTGTATATAGCCAAGTGTGGTGGAGCATGCCTTTAATCCCAACACTCATGAAGCTGAGGTACGAGGACGGGCATGAGCTCAAGGTGAGCCTGGGCTAGAGTGTATGTAAGACTACTCATTCTGCCCTTTCTGACATGAGGCATGTTAAGGAAAGCCAGAGCTCCTTCTTGTGACTAGAGAACAGTGAGGTCTGAAGGGAGGTGCTCCTCACCCCGCCTTCCACCAGATCAGGTTAAGTGCTTGATCTCCTGCCTGCTCCTACCTCTTTTAGGCTCATGTACGGTTTCCCCTCCTTTCCTCTGTACCTTCCTTCTCTCCCTCCTTCCCTCACATTCATTATGTGAGCACAGTAATTATGACCTCTTAGTTTTGGCTGCAGAAACTTGACTTAGACAAGCTCCAAACTTAAGGAACTTCAGTTTGTTTAAAATGTTCATTAGTTATTGTAGCTTGGTTGTTGGATGTCTTTGAAACTAAAGCCCACAAGGACCACAATCCCAGATGACTTCATTTATTTCTCAGTCTTTTTTGCTTATTTGTGTTTTCAGATTTGATTACCCCTTTTCTACATTTATTATTTAGTAAATGGGATTTTAATTGTGCTAATACCAAGTCTCGTGTTTGTTTGCCATCTCAGAGTTGAGTGGTGTGATGTCTCCACCACCACGCACAGAAAGTTTCCCTAGAGGTTTTCAAGAGAGGGTAGAGGTACAGGGCGAGGATGAAAGAAACACCTTGGTTACCAAGCACTAAAGAGAGCAGTTTTGATGGTACTGCCCATGATACATGTAAGTCAGGTTTAGGAAGATGAATATAGTCTTAAGTAAAAAGAAAACAGGTCTCTGGTTCTGCACTTGAGACAAAGCAGTGAAGAATCACGAGTCACCTGAAAGGCAGAGCGCACTCCTCTGCTTTCTCTTGGTGCATTGCTCTGGTGATAGCTCTGTGTTAGCAGTTGTTGGGTTTTCTATTACATATATACTTTGAGACATACCTGTAAGTTGAGCCAATGTGAATTATGTTTCGTTGTATGTATATTACATTTCTTTTTCTATTGGAGAAGCTTATGTTTTCCTGATAATGTATGCTCCTTTAAGGTGTATATATAGTAGTTTACAGTGTTCAAAATTTAGAAGGACTTTTATAAAACAAAATGTTTAAATTTTCATGTTTTGTAGTATCTAGTCCTTTATTTAAATGATGGCTTTGTTGGTAACATGTGAATATAGTTTGAATGTAATTAAAATGCTGTTTTGAAGAAATGAACTTTAAATATCCTTATTAAATGAAATTTAATCCTTATGCATCAGTGCCTTCCTCCCATGTGACACCTTTATCTGTTATGAGTGTATTCATGATGACTCCTTTGTTTGGGCTATAGAAGCTTAGTTTAGACAAGCTTCCAGTCCTAACAGAGCTAACTTATCACCTGTCAGTCATACCCCTGAGACAGACCTTGAAAAATGCTAAGAAAGTGGAAAGTTACTGATCAGTAATCCTCCCACCCAGTGGCAAAAATCTCAAGATATGTCTTTAGTATAGACTCCCTTAAATACTTTAGCTTAAAATCTATTGTTAAATGTTAAGTTATGTAGAAGTAGGAAATTTACACTGTTTTGAAACATTTTTTGCATGCTACAAAGAGTTTCATCTAGGAAATGTAGGACACCTTACTTTTTGCCGGTTGCTGCTTATGTCTCACTGTGGAAAGTGACACCTAAGACCTGCTCAGAGAAACAAAGTATTATCATTTCACTGGGAGCAGATCACTGGCCATTAATAAAGGTTTCATACCATGTTCAGCCACATACTAAGATAAGTCATATACTAATTCTTTCTGTCCAGGAGGAATTTATATGCTCATAGGTGATAATTTTATTTTGTATAATATAGCCAAAGTTAAATTGATATAAAGTGCTAAGGCATTTAAGGGTTTGACAGTTATTGAAAACTTAATTACTAAGTTTGAACAGTCCTTTAATAATGGATAGAATTTATAAAAGGATTGGGACAGAAAGTTAAAAGTAGTGAAAAGTTGTCTTGCCCTTTTGCAAGGCATTTGGGGGAATAATAGCTACCTGGGAAGTTTAAGGTTGTAAGCATTTTACCAGGTAAACACAATGTTTTTTAAGAAATGATAACTAACCATAGTGGAACTTGAACATTAGTGTGTACATAGGAGAACTGGTTAAAAACTTCTTAGCCTCCATACAGGGTCTGGTTGGTAGCTCAATAGTTTTGTAATGGGGCTCAAGAATTTGCAAGTTTAGCAGATAAATGAGCTAATTCAAGTAGACTATGGGTTATACTGAAACATTAATATAATCAAAGATAATCTTGGATGTGTGTTTTAGAGTTCACGTGACATCACCCTGAAATATTTGCATTCGTCACCTCATGCAGTAAAGCAACAGGGTGAGGGGAATGCTTAGAGTACAGTGTTTAATGAGGCCTTGACCTTGGCACTCACAGGCCACATGGAGGTTTGGAAGAGAGGGTGGCTTTGCAGCCTGGTCTCAGAGCCTGAAGACAAGAGAGAAACGAGCAGGAAACAGGAAGACAGAGGTGACGTGAGCCTCTCAGGAGAGGGAGTGTCTTAACAGTTACACGCACATACACAGGATTTGGGTAGCCTTTGAAATTACATTTCAAACATTAAATAAATAAAGTGTTTGAGTAGGCTTCGCTTATTAAGATAGGATCTCACACTGTAGCTCTGAGTACATTTCCAGACCTTAAAGTCTCAGCCTCCTAAATGCTGGGCTGGCAGGCATGAGCCAGCGAGCTCAGCTGGATCTGTTTACTTAGTGAGATTTTTAAGGTGCCTATGACATGTACTGCACAGGTATAAAGCTGTATAAGGCAAAAAAAAAAAAAAAAACCTGGATCCAAACAAGGCAAAGGAATCCTATTGAGATATATTCCCTCCACCCCTAGTTTCTCCAAAGTTATCAAGAATGGATGTCATATTTTGTCAAAGGCCTTTTCTGCATCTCTTGAGCCTTGTTGGAAGAGGTGTGTTACTGGGGACCAACCTTGAGGTTTATTAGTCCAAGCACACTGGATAGTTGTGGTGGTTTGAATGTAAATGTTCCCATAGCCGCAGTTATTTTTGATTAAGCTTCCTACTTAAGTTGCTAGCAGACAGAAGCCTGCTGGAAGGGTAGAAAGCCAGCTTAGCTCCGGCTGCATGCTGTTCTCTCTCTGGCTCTCTGCTGTGGGTGTGTGATGAAATAAGCCAGCTTCTTTCTCCATGATGACACTTCCTCTGGATTCTGAAAGCCTGGAGTGAACCTTTCTTCCCATCACCTGCTTCTGGTTGGGTGTTTTTATCCCAGCTTGCTCCCTCACATTCCCTTCACTTCTTGGATTCACCTACTAATTAAAAATGCTTTTTTTAGCACTAGGCATGGGGACACACGCCTTTAATCCCAGCACTCGGGAGGCAGAGGTAGGAGGATCACCATGAGTTCAAGGCCACCCTGAGACTACATAGTGAATTCCAGGTCAGCCTGGGCTAGAGTGAGACCCTAACTCGAAAAACCAATGAATAAATAAAATAAATGCTTTTTAAATCTCCTTTTAAAAAGTCCCCAGGGTTGTTCCTTAAACTTGGTGGCTTCAGACCAAAGATGGAACCTTCTCTGGCCTTTAATAGTCTTAATGTTCAATGCTTAACTGCTGCTCTTTGACCAACATATATATAAAAATACTTGTCCCGGTACCAGTATGTTATGGGAAAAGCAAGTCATCACAGAAACCAAGAGCATCCATTTCCTCTTCTAAAGTGCCTCCACGTTCTCAGCTCTGCACAGCTGGATGACCATGCTGGGTGCTTCAAGCCCATGGCCACCAGGAGAGCCCCAGAGACCTGAGCAGCTTGCTCATGAGGCCAGAGCAAGTTGGGGTCTGGGCTGTTACTGAGTCAGGCCCCTGGTCACTGCACTTGAATGAAGCTAGCTGAGGAGAGTGGGGGTTGACTGCTGTGGTCCGGTCAAGGACTTCCGGGAGGCACAGGCTGGGTTAGCTGGGGTCTCCAGTGTTTCCGGCACCAGTTGGTGGTCTTTGAGAAGGAGTGAGTCTTCCAGAATCTCAAAGGCACTGTCCCAGAGGTTGAGTGGCTTAGCTAGAGGATGGCCATGTCCCTGCTGCTTGGGACACGGGGGCAGGGCCTTGGGTTTCCTACCTGAGGGAAGACAGAAGGAGTGACAGACCCACGAACCCAGCACCCTCCTGCACAGCTGGAGGGAGCAGATGTGCTTGCTGGTGCTGCCTACAGTGTACCAAGCTCTTGACACACATCAGCATCCACCTCAGAGGGGAGATGGTCTCAGACAAGTTTGGTCAGGACACTGACTTCTGAGCTCCAGGCATAGTGCTCACTCAGTGACAACAGACTGGGTTAACTCAAGATGACTCAGTGGCTGTCTTTTCTGACCTCAGTTCTAGACAGTGTGTTCTGTGTGGAAGCTTGTTTCCAGCGTCTCCACTGACAATCATGGGGAACTCTTTCTGGCCTGTCTGCTCCCAGAACCTGCTGTCAGGCGATGAGGTTGGCCTAGCCAGGCTGAACATGCCGAGGTAGAGGCGCCCTGTGCTGTCCTGCTGGCATCTGCTCAGGGAGGTCACAAAGGCAGGAGTTAGCCTTTCAGTTGCCTCTTTAGCCCCTGAACTCCAGGGGAAACGAACTTGCCGTTCTCTGCAGATGTCACTGCACGTGTCCTGGGGGACATGGGACTTTGTGCCTATTCTCTGTCTGGATTCTCTTTCATAACTGCTTGGTGACAACTGCAGCATGTAGCCGGTGTCATTCCTGCAGCTCTGGAATCCAGCCCAGGGGCCTTCTGGGGCCTGTAGGACAGGGAGTTACTATGGAGGTGTCAAAATGGTTTCTCGGGCTGTGGAGATGGTTCAGTGGTTAAAGGTGTTTGGTTGGAAAGCCTGCCAACCTGGGTTTGATTCCCCAGGACACACGTGAAAGCCAGGTGCGCATCCATTGAGTTTGTTTGCAGCAGCAAGAGGCCCTGACATATGTTCTCTCTCTCTCTCTCTCCTCACCTCCTCCCCTCTTTCTGCTCACAAATAAATTGGTTTCTCTAGGGCTCCTCTCCCTTCCCCCACAAGATCTTGGGGTTTAGAGGAGGGTTCCTTGGGGGCAGCTCCATAGTGGGAGGCTGATGATTACAAGTACCTCCTTCACCAATCACAGCAGAAAGGTCACCTGTGCCTCCCAGGGGCTCTAGAAAACCTGTGAGAGCTGATTAGGAAAGTGTCTGAGCAAGCCCGCATCCACACCTCCCTCTGTCTGCCAAAGCCAGCATGATTCAGCCTCTTCAGAAGACCAAGAGCTCCTCTTGGGACTCGAGAGGTTGAGGCAGGAGGATCATAAGTTCAAGATCAGTGTCAGCTACTTAGCCAGTTCAAGGCCAGCCTAGTCTTGTCTCAGAGGGGGGAGAGAGAGGAAGAGGAGGAGGTGAACTTGGGTTCATACAGGTAGACATCTCTCTTCCCTGGAGGCCCTGCATCTCGGGAGGTCCCAGTTTCTGACAGAGCACAGAAGTGCTGATGCCTGCTGGGTTTAGCTTCACTGGCGCAGCTCACAGGGAACTGTTTGGGGCATGGGCAGCCATTTCTACTAGGCCACATACTCAACAGCAGCTGTGAGACTGTGCCCCTTCCAATCCTTGAACTCGGGACCATTTAACAAAAAGAACGTACATCTCCCAGCCTGTCCTTTCTATCCTGTGATACCTCTGAGCCAGTGTGGTCCTGAAACCCTACTTTGGAGGCGGCCTGTGGATCCTAGTCACGCTGTGAGAAGGTGCCACCACGGGGTGGAGCCCAGCCCACGACCACACGGCTCACGGAGGAGCGCCCATCTGCAGTGCTTCCCAGTGCGTGACGTCCGGTGCTGTTCCCACATCGACCTTGTTTCTCTGCAAGGACCAGCCTGGGTTTGTAGAGGACAGGAAGGTGGCCAGGTGTCACTCAGGCCTGTGCATCTCCAGGCTAAGTCTTGGTACACTTCCTCTGACACACCTCGGGCTTCTGGAGTGGTTGGGGCTCATGGCAGGAGAGACTAAGCTCTCCAAATCCTAATTTGCCGTGATCCCGGAACTAGGCCCAGGGGAGGTTAAGTCACTGAGAACTGGGCTGCCTGAACTTTCAACCAGGGTTGTGACTTTGGAAATAACTCTCCAGTAATTAGCAGCAACAAACAGGACCTTTGTACAAGTAGAGTACACGCCTCTGGAGGTGCCAGGGGGATTCTGTGCATGGGTAAAGTTTGAGGGGTTCACTAGAGCCCTGTGCTGGTCAGCCAGGTGGGAGGGATGTGGTGGCACGTGGGACTGTGGGTACTCATCCAGCTGGAGTACAAAGGCCTAACTACCAATTCAATTCTCCTCGTGAATTCTAGTTTTTCTTAAACATGGTTTAGGGAAGTTCCACTGGGAAGGCCTGCAGCGAGCCGAGCAGCGAGCCTCGTGTTCCTGGATGCATGACTCGCACACATGTTCCTGTCTATATGACTTTCCCAAAGATGCACCACAGACTCTTGAGTCTGGGATGGCTCAGCGGACAGGATCTCTTCTCCAGTTCAGAAGGCCCAAGGTTCCCAGGGAGGGCGGTGGTAGTGAGCAGCGTCCAGACACATGGAGAAAGTGACAGTCTGCAAAGTTCAATCTCTCTTGTCTCATGGGCTCTTCCCATGTTACCAGAGGTAGGAGGATCATCATGAGTTCTAGGCCAGCCTGAGACTACAGAGTGAGTTCCAGGTTAGCCTGGGCTAGAGTGAGACCCTACCTCAGAAAAAAAAAAAAAAAAAAAAAAAAGCAAGCAGAAGTATGAAGAGGAAAGAAAGGGAAGCTGAAGAAGACCTCTGCTCTGGTAAGCTTCGCTCAGCCCCTTGGTACTAAATGGGGTTGTAAGGAGCCTGGGAGGCCCAACCCTTCGCCCTGAGATGCTCAGAGGTCTACAAGCCAGTTGTGGTAGTCTGAATGTATGTCCCCCATAGACTCAGGTGTTTTATTAAAGTTTGCTTTACCTCCAGCCACTGGAGGTGTCACTGGGGGTGGATTCTGGGGTCCACCCCTAAGGTGGGTCTGATTTCCAGCCCAAAGGTCCCTGCTGCTGCCCCCTTGGGCTTGCTGCTTTTGCTGTTTGCACGCTGCAGTTTCTCTGCTTGGATGTGTGGGCAGCTTCTTCCACCAATGACGGAGCTTCCCCTCGATCTGCAAGTTGGAAATAAATCCCTTCCTCCTCTAAACTGTGCCTCGCTTGGATGCTCATCCCAGCAACGGGGACGTCTATACCCCCAGCCCTGGATAAGAGCAGTGAGGATCAGAAACTTTTAATCCACCTTCTGATACTTGGCCCTCTAGACCAGGCCCAGAGCAGGGAAGCACCAAGCGGGAAGGGGTGGGGCTAGAATCCAGATCTGAGCACCAGCTCTGTGTCTGGATTCTGCCAGATCCACTCTGAGCGCTGGCCTCTGCCTGGAAAGGGATCCAGGTGTCCCCATAAACTCTTGTGTTCTGAATGCTTGGTCCCCAGCTGGTGGCAATTTTGGAATTGGAACCTTGTTGGAGGTATATTGCTGGGGGTGGGTTTATGGGTGTCATAGCAGCTTCCCCTTGCCAGTGTTTGGCACACTCTCCTGCTACTGTTGTCCCCCTGATGTTGGCCAGGAGGTGATGTCCACATTTCCCTGCCGTCATGGAGCTTCCCCTTACATGGAGTCTGTAAGCCAAAATGAACCTTTCCTCCCATCAGCTGTTGGTCGGGTTCTTTGTCACAGCAAGGAGGAAGCTAACGCAACAGTGTGAGAGCAAATAAGCAGGGGGTAGGGCCCTGACCTGTCTTACCCTTGGCAAGCTTCGGAGCAGGAGGCGGGGGCAGCTCCAGGAACGGAGGCGGCTTCCTGTACAGTTCAAAATCCTGGTGCCTCTGGGCCCAGCCCCACCGGTCCCGATCCAGCACGGGCTTCAGCCTGTTCGCAAACAGCGCTTTCTCCTTCCATTCCTAAAGCAGAGCAGAGTCAGCAAGGATGCCCCGGGGTGCCCCCCTTGCCGCCCACTGCTCCCCGAGGACCTCAGTCGGCTTGGGGCACAACACCCTCTCTGCGCTGGCCTGGAGACCCCACACTTGGAAGCCGGTGGCCGTGAGCCAGGCCCGGTGGGACTTCTGGGCTTTCCTCTCCTCTTCCTGGGTGTCCTGAGGCTCCAGCGTGGCGGACTGGTAATTCTGGGAGTATGTGAATCTCTTCCTGGGCTCCTGGAAGGGAGAGCGAAAGCTCCTGCTCTGCTGGGAGCCGACCTTCCTCAGCCAGGACTGGGGGTGCGGCTAGTGACAGTCCACGACCCTGTCCATAGTGCATTCAGATTAACTAAACCCACCTTTAGCCCAGCACTCAGAAGGCAGGGGTAGGAGGGTCTCCAAGAGTTCAAGGCCAGCCTGAGCTAGAGTGAGACCCTGCCTCAAAAATAAAACCAGACTAATTGAACTGAGTAGCAACCCTGGGGGAGAGGTCACACTTTTCCCCCTCAACAGGAGCAGTTTTCTCCACTATGGAGGATTCACCCTCCTCCCCCGGCACTTGGTCCCCTTGT